>JAOEHY010028666.1:0-14306 GCA_025447955.1 Psilopsiagon aurifrons | reverse complement strand
ACTTTGTGATTAACTTATTATTTGGTTAAAGACGCATTAAGAGCTGCTAAGGCTTTACTTCAGATTAGTACAAAACTAGTAAATGAATTTACAGTTCACTAATTTACGCTTAACAAGTTTGATACAGGATGTCGACTTATGTAAAGGCCATCTCTAGTACACAGCTTCCTTTTGGTTTTAAGTAGATTTTTTTCAACCTCCTGAAAGCAACATGTTTTGCTATTATTTGTTTGTTTAAATGCTGCATTCAGATAATCGCTAATGGATTTAAAACAAGTCTATTTAGAACCTCCATCACCATGTATCCTTGAATAAAAAGTAGAAGCCATACATTTAAATATCCATTAAAGAAGGCATGCATGTTAAGAGATGTAACATTAATGTAATAACCCTTCTACCTGTCAAACTGTAAGTTCTTCAAGTGCTATTTAGTAAGATTCCCAAAGACGCATAGAGGGGGGGAAAAAACAGAATTATAAAAAGCAGAAAAAGATGCTTCTTCAACCATATATAGCACTGACCTGAAGTGATTGAATAACTTGCAGAAAATCACCAGTGGACGAAAAATTTTTCAAGCAATTGCCCAAGAGCTTCAAAAGCAGAGATACACTGAGCATTGCCAACAGCCTGTGAGTATCTATACAGCAATACTGACGTTTACGGAGAAAAAGAGGAACTGGTATTTTTTAGAGCATATTATTTTCATATCCTCTGGAAATGGACTTTAAAAAGTTGATAAAGGTCTAAAAGAAAGTATTCAGCACAACAAAGGCATTATAACACATTCTAAATGATCATATACATTCATATAAATATATAAGATAGCATATACTTTATAGAATGCGTGTACATTTAAAAATGAAGCTTCCATAAATCTGTATTTGCCAAGAAAAGGTCTCAACAAGGGCTTCTGGACTTTTTGGTGAAATTCATAGAGCTATTAAGAGTCCATTTTTGAAAAATGGTAGATAGACAGGAACATTACAGAGCTGTTACAAAAGCTCTACAACATTCTTACAGATGCTTCCCCTTCCTTCAACATACACAGCCTAAACTGAATATTCAAAATCACTGAGTAAAGCCACACAACTTATTTCAGCATTCCAAATTCATGCCAATGTCTTATATAATGATAGTAATTTTGCACATGCCATGTTAAGTTACAAAAAAAACCCCAACCCCAACTTTAGAAATCACATGTATTTGCAAACAAGTGGCTTCAAAATCCTGCTTTGAAAATACAGTTTCTCTAGAGAAATTGCACAAATTCTTTCCTATTCTGACCATAGACTGCACTACTTCAAGAAGAAATCAAAAGAAACATATAACAAATGCATGCTTCTCCTCCATGCATTTCTACTTCATTATGCCCACCCGGCCCCAATTGTTTCCCTCTGTGATTACCCCTTTAAAGACTTCAAGTCCCTGATGACATGAGCTGCCCCTTGGTTTGAGCATCAGATATAAACACACAGAAAATAAGGGATACATTTTACTGCCTCTGTGTTCCCTGGAGATTAGGAAAAGCCAAGAGGAAGAGAAACATGTTTTGAATCCCATAGATGTCACATGACCAAAACCAACTAGATAGAGGGGAGAAAGGAGTTTACTGAAACAATAAAGGGATGGAGTTTGCCTCAAAACCGAAATTCTTCATTATTTAAAAAGTAAAAAGTTCACAGCAATAATGAATTACCTCTCCATTTTTCCCCTTAGGAGGATTTGGAACATGACACTGTTTATCAGAACAGATGAGCACATGCTGCTGTTCAGATTTCTTCAATATTTCTCACACAGATGAAGAAGGGACAGATAAAGAAGTTAAGCTTCTTCACATACTTCCTTTGCTTTAACAAGAGAGGAGACAGGAGACCTTGCAGTGCAGTGTTCTTGACAAGTATTTTCTAAACAGGTCACCAAACCCAAGTGCATTGTGCATTTATGTTATATTTTATTCCCATTTTCCATTCTTTAAGAACCATGGGAAAAGACTTCATCTTCATAAGATAACTGCTAACCTTCTTAAGTTTCCTTTTTCAGTTTAGATTTAATTCTATGTATTTTTTTTCTTTTTATGTAAGTTTACACGTATTCCTTTTATGTGAATTGAGCATTTGTGAAAGATGTATAATTGACAGCAACAGAAAATAAACTTGTTTCACATGTGAAATTTTGATTTTAGCCATATTAATGCGATAGTTATCCGAATAACAGATACACAGAACTACAGAACAACAGTTATTGAGTCTTAACAACAGCTTACGCAGAGTAAAACCTCTGTATTCTGTAGATAGGCAAGCAGAAATAACAGACAATATAAATGCATGTAATATCATAGTAAAGCTCAATTGGAATTGGAGCTTCTTCCCAGGCTATTTAGGAAAGGAAAGTAGCAGTCATAGTGAGAAGGTGGCTCCTGCAGTAAGTGATTAAAAATCACTTGCTAGACAGACAACCATCTTCCACTCCTACCAGGCAAAGTCAGGATTACCTGAAGCATGAAGTTTTGCCTTTACATGCCTGTTCAACATGGCAGCAAGCATGAACACAGAAGTATGCTAGCCAGCCAAGGTAGTACGGTAGTACACTGAGTGTGTTCTTTTAAAAATACCTATTATTTTAGCAGTTACTATGTAGCCAATCCACAGACTCAACACTTTAACAAGAGATCTCTCAGTATCAGGCATTCTCCCTACATAAGAACAGCTGCATCTTTTATCACCATTTAAATAAAGCAAAGCTTTGTTTAACAGATGAAATGGCATTTCTCACTTCAGTGAGATGAGAACTGACATCTGAGACAAAGCAAGGGTCCATCTAGCACAGTACTGTTTACAGCTCTATTTAGTAGCAAGGAAAATGGAAAAATCCACTTTTGCCTTCTTCTCCCTGTCAATCAATCACAAGGAATTAATGTGTTCAACAGGAAAAATTCACAATCACAGGCAGCTAGTGTTTGCTACTTCCGAAGTATGGAGCCTCTGACATCATTATTTTAGAGAAATTTAAACCAGTCTAGTCACATACTGTCTAATACTTCCTTTATAGAAATATGGCGTCTGTATTAGGAAATACAATGGATTTTTTACTGCCCTGTGGGACACCTATTAAAAATATAAAGTTATATTTAATAGATGTTCTTATGTGACTAGTCTAACACCTTACGATTCATCTGGCTTACTTGCCAAATCTAGACATGTGCAAAATTTCATTATTTTTTGTTATGTTGAAAATAAAACTCTGTAAAGGCCCCGAAAGAATTTATGATTAAGCTACTTTGCCTGGACTCTAGGTGTCACTGTAATTCCAGAAACAGTAAGCACAGAAATATATTTTAATCTCCTCCACCTTGCTTTGTTCTCTTAAACCAAGTTTTATGTTATTCACATAAACAGTTTCCACAATTACCCTCCCATTATGTTACATGCAATAACTCAAATATCTTGTTTTGATCAAAACTGTGTCTCCATTTCTGGGAGCTGATCTATACACTGAGCAAACACCTTACCTGCCTCATCTCTTCTCTATTTGTTTCCCATCAAAAATTCAGAAGTTTCTCCAGGCAAGTCTGAACTGGTTTTAATTAGCTTCTACAAGAACTTACTTGAGCCATTAAATGTTTTCCTCTTTGAATGTTGCAAGTATACCTTTTTGTTAAACATAAAGCATATGTACGTATCTAATACTTTTTAAAATACATCATCTTTTAGAACAGATAAATGAAAATAACAAAATTCTAAAATCAACTTATTATCACGAAGATGAGCGGTTCATCATCTATTTCTTTAGGCTACAGTTAAATATGTAAATAGGAAAGCTCCAGTGAAATGACAGTAGTTTTAGTGTGCGTTAATTTGCATTGTCTGAAGTTTATATGGGTCCATATCCGTAACAGTGACAAACAAAAACTGAGTATGTTTTTAAGTTTCAGAACATATTAAGGAAACAAAACTGGCCTCAAGGAAAGTGACTAATCTCCTGTAAGACCCCACCACTTTTTTATGACTTCGGTTTACAAGACTTCTTACAACAGATTTCAACTTTCAACAAGAATGACGGAGCTCTAGAATCACAGAGCAGATTTCTAGTCCCTTGGGATTTATAAGTTTAAATTTTTGTTCTCCTCCCAGTACCTTGTGGGAGATTAATGATGAACGATAGAAGTGGACTTCAGAGTAGTTTCTTCCTTAATTCATCTACCACCTGTTAAATCAGAAGTTGCATGAGGTCTGTCACATGGTTACCCAACAATATGCAGAGAAGTAGATGCCAGGTGCAGTAGCAATTGCAACACACAATGGCACATAGTTTTGAAGGTACACAAACAAAAAAGCCAATCAAATAATTTCCCAATTTCTGCTTCCAGGATGCCAATGAAAGACTAGAAAGACACTGCTGTTATTATATGGAACTTTAAGGAATTTTTAGAAGAGGAAGCTGCATTGTTCTGCATTATAGGAACAGTAAGTTGTAACCAAATACACTTGAAATACTGTACAAACACACAAGTCAACCTTCCCCATCTCATTTAAGACATGCTACTTTTCAGAATAGTTACAAAATTATTTGCTCAAACACTGTATTATAAGCAATTCTTCACCTGAGGGAATTATTTTTTATACTTAATTTTTATTACATTTCATCACATCCATTAACAGAATGTTCAGGCTGCCAGTTGCGTGTTTGCTGGAGCTACATGCCTATCTGCAGACAAGTCTTAATATTCAAGGACAACCAGCATCCCAGTGATGACTGATGAACACCAGCCTCCTCAAATTCAAACCAGCTTTAGGGTGCCTCAACATGAATCCACAATCATAGGCATTTAAAAAAACAGTTTCCAGTCTCTTCTGAAGTTTAATCATAGGGACAGATTAACCCGAAAATCTCTCATGTATTTCTTCAAAATGCAACCAGAGGAAATAATGGGGGCTTGGCACTGAATTTTACTTTTCAACTTCAGTTCCTGATACAACATAAACAGTGCTTGGTAGTTTGTATCAGTAGGGGTCTGTACTTTACTTTGAGAGCTCATACCGGAAAGTGAACCTTATCCCCCTGGGAATTTTTAGGTGCAGTTCATCTGAAACAGTCTGACCTGAACTGCTCTATCCAACATGACAGGCAGTTCTGATGGCTTTGCTCAGGTGGTCACTAGAAACAACTGGGGTAACCTATATGACAGTAGCAGAAGGCCCTAATCAGAGAACTGTTTTCCCACCTTGCTTCAACACAGCTCAAAGGTGGCAAGCTGCAGAACAGGATATGTGACTTCAATATTTGAGCTTTTTGTGGTGTCAACAACACATGTTGGGGAATTAAGAAAACAGCTTACATCATATGCCCTATTTACCTATGTTTTACTTCTGAATGTGCACCCGTACAAGTTATTTGTAAAAATCAAATACAAACATGCCTATTAAACATTTAATTTGGGATAGTGTAACCTACAAATGTTTTCTTTACCTGCCTAAATAGCTATTAATCTGTCTACTTACCATTTTCCACATACGGGTGAAATGGCAGAACTAATGCTAGAATGACTCTGCCTCTAGTTGGCTCCAGTACACTTCTAATATCTTTTAATACAGTCAGTGGTTGATCACAGCGATCCAGCAAATTCAAACAGCTGATGACATCATACTGAAATCCTGTGTTTTGCCATTCATTTATACCAAGCACTCTACAAGGAGAAAGAGATACAGTCTGTTAAACAAACACAAGCTGAGTTCAAAGAGAGACACTGAAGACAGAAATTCCCTATGAATGTGTTTATAGAGCAGGTAAGGTCTCTAGGCAATGAGAAGAGACAGATATGATGCTTCTGGTCTTTCAGAAAAGAAAACCAGAAACAATCAAAAGTGGGCATGGCTATATATCCAGCCATAAGAACCTCTGTATTGCCTTGTAACCACCAGGCAATAAAGGAAAGAAACCCCAAAACCCCATGTATTAGAAAAAGCAAGAAGTATTATCCTAGAATAAAACTGAAGATACTTTTCAAGAAACAACAAAGTTGAAATATGATGAATGGCTTGCTGCAATTTATCCACTCTGCTTTACCAGTGTGAAAACCCAGACTGGAAATTAGCCATTATGATTCCACTGAAAAGACAGGTTAAAGAAATCCAGTTCCTTCATTCTTTGGGTTGAAGCATAGGAATACAGTACCTGAAACACTAGCCATTACTCAACAAGACTGGATTGGCTGCTTGCAAGAACCTGCGGGAGCTGTGATGAATGCATGAACAAAGTTCTGAAAGTGCTGAGGGTTTAGTTCCTAAATGTTATTCCATCTAACAGCAGGAGCTAAGCAGAGGAAGAATAAAAGGATCTTTACACAGATGTCTACATTTTAGGACTAGATAGACACAGATTACTGAGGTATCCCTATTATCAAAACTGCTTTCTCTGCACTACCCGTCTTCCTCTTCCAATTCTGGACTGTTCAGTTAGGCTGTTTGCCTGATTTTCATCTTCCTAACTCCCTCAGTTAAAGCAATTTATGCAAGCTAAGAAGAAAGACTTCAAAATGGTTGCTGCATATTTTGTCTTAGAATCATAGTCTTAAGTAACTGCAGGGAACTTCTGCATAACAAAAGCACTGGTAAGAAGGAACATCAGATGTGTTTGTTTACCTGCTTTTGTAGAGGTTAAACTTTTCCATAAGGATTAAGCAACACAGGAATCGACTGAAACCAGTTAACATTCATTAAATACTACAAGTAGATTACTCTGCTGTAAGGCCTGATAAAAAGGATGTAGGAAGTATTCAGTACAATACCTGTATTTCTTCTTCTGAAGCTGCCATATCATAGTTTCAGACAATTCAGTGGCATAGATTTCTTCAAAATGAGGACTCATGACTTTAGTAACTTCTCCATCCCCAGCCCCTAAATCAAGAAGCCTGTGGGATTTCCATTCTGGATTTATTTTAAGCAGTCTTTGAAATTGTTCTGGAGAAAACACAAACATTGAGCCCCGTCCCAGCAGCCTGAAATGTAAAAACAAGAAATGACCCATTTCAAAGGAACTTTAACAGGAAGAACAACGAAGTAATTTAGAACGTGCTTTGGGAGCAACCAGTTACGTACACTGTAGGCAAGGTCACCACTCAGATAAATTCTAAATCCAGTTCAACTTGCCTTGCACTTGTCAGAGATCAAACGCATAGCCACATGCAGTTACAGTGGTTAAGACCTCGGAAGGAATTTGATTAGGTGAGGAAGAGTTCACGAGGTGCAGCTCGAGAAAATGATCACATTAGAAAAAAAGGAGGAGGAGAGAAAGAGTGGAAAAGATAAAGGCTGGACCTTATTTGTCATGTCCACAGATTTGGATCTCTGCCACCTACCTTAGGGTAAAATAATAATAAATGAAATAACAGAGGAAATAAAATGGCTGCAACACAGAAGTGGGCATAATGAATGAGGAATAGTATATGGAACTAGGAGAGAAGCCAGGAACCAGAATTAAAGAAGGGATGGAGCTAATGCTGCTGGGATAACAAAAGGGATTTTTTTTTTTTTTAATTGTATGTTATAATGGCCTTTGCTGCTGTCTGCAGATCCTGCATTCAACATGAAGAGCTGTGGAATAGAAAATGGGGAACTCATTAACAAATTGGGTAGAGGTGACAGTTGGATTCCTTATGGATCAAGTCAATGACATACCCGCCTGTAACTGTTTGAAGACTACACAGTGACAGACTTCAGCTGTCATAACAGAATTCAGAAGATGAAACAGTTTGGAGAATAAGCAGAGGAAAAAGTACTGGCCAGTAATAGTCTGAAAGTAGATAAATACCTTGGATAGCAGGTTAAACAAAGGCAATGAACAGAAATCTTTTATGTCCAAGGGGGAAAAAATGGTAAACAAGGATAAAAATAATCAGACAATAAAAATATGTGAAAAGGAGGCAGCCAAGGAAAGATTGACTCTACTAAAGCACAAACAAACAAACAAAAAGGACAGAATATACAAAGTCATACAGAAGAAACTAAAGCAGGATAATAAATGTATAAAAGTAAACAGAATACAGACAATTTAAGTAGAGCCTCCTTGCAGTACACTTGTGTCAGTCCACACTGGTAATTGGCTCAAAGCTATTATTCCTAACAGCACGATGAGGTGGTATTCAAAGCACTGGAGGGCCTTTGAAAAAAAAGGAAAAAAAAAAAAAAGAAAAAAAAAGACGAACAGAAAGGAAGGAGAGGAGACCAAAGAAACCTTTACATAAAGCTACACGTAACTAAGAACGCCACAGGGAAGCTCATCTGGTTAGAAAATAAGGGAAAAGATTATTTTTCTAGCCTGGGTAGGCAGCTACTATCCTCATATCAGACTATACAGAAGCAGATGTAGATGCAGAGGTGGGGATGCTGGAAAAATCAGGCAGATGTAACAAAATGCGTTCTTCATAAGGTCAAAACTGATAAGCTGTTAAAAATATGTCTGAAAGGGGTGACACGAGCAAAACAAGGCACTGACCCTTTCGGAAAAAATACTGAAGTCCCTGCACAATCTGCTACCACCCCCGGCAGCCACACAAGAGTGGGATGCAGTAAGACCAGGAAAACAGTGTTTTATAAACTCTTTCCCTGCATTCCTAATGTTTCACCATCAAACATGCTGTGTCAGAAGTTACCTCTTCCAGTACCGCTAACAGACAAATGGAGGCGAAATTAAGTTTTACAGAGTAAGACAGAATTCTGTTCCGAATTCATGTTATCAGACAACACTGCCAGCTTCACAGAATCACAGAACAGTTAGTGTTGGAAAGGACCTTAAGGTCATCTATTTCCAACCCCCCTGCCATGGACAGGGACACCACACACTAAACCATGTCATACTTTTGCACTATCTAGTGATCTGCCCATGTGTGCAGTGTGTGTGAACACACTCTATGGTAGGAATAGTTTTAGATGCAATATAGAACTGAGTGGATACAGCCACCTTCAAGAAGGACAATCACAACAATAACTGATACAGATATGGCTGTAGGTAAAGGGCAAGGTTGGGGCAGGGAGAAAACAGAGGGAAGAGACACAAAGAGAACACTCTCTTATCCAGAAGGAAATTGATATAATTGTTATAAAATACAATTAGAGCTCTTCAACTGTCTCTTATTAATTGCAATTACCTCCTCTGTCCCCCTGTACAGGAAATAGTGTTCTTCAGTTAAGAGGGCTGGGCACAAAGAGCACAGTAGGGCATTTCTGATCTCTTAGACTAGCAAAGGGAACACTACAAATTTAAGAAAAGCTGACAGACCAAGGGGTATGGCTGAACACTTGAAAACTCTAAATCCAAACTGTATTTATTTTATCTAAGATTGACTTTTCACTTACCCATTGATAGATGTTCTAGACATAAAGAGGCTAAAAATTGAGGACACAAAAGAGTGATAGAGCTGGATAAACAGCCAGCCTGATTTCTCAATGCTGTTGTTTAAGAAGATTTGTGTTCCTTGGTCAAGGTAACTCTGGACAAAAATAGGCTGAAGGGATTCAGACAACTGTTCTGTGTTGCAGACATACCACTAGAGAAAGAAATAAAGGATCATTAAAAAATTCAGCAATATAAAACCAGAAGTAGTTAAAACAAACTGAATAGACATCTGGCTGTTATTGATTTTTGTAAATATAAAAACTGAGGTTTTCCTGCAGACTTTTCAACAAGCTTCAGGATTAATTTCACTTAGATTTGAACAGTAATCAAGCAAGGACCAATTGCTTTCTAAGAAATAATGCTTTTAATTTTTGTCTTAATTATTACCCTGCACTTTGAGGAATTCTACAAAGTAAATTCCCCAGAAAGCAAATGCAGGTCCTCTATGCCAGAGCACTACGCTGACAAAATAGTATTAAGTGGGATAACATTATTTTCTGTCGTCCAACTCATTCTCAGCTTTTCTCAAGGCATTCCCTGAAACCAAATCAGCAAGTGCATTTGCAGTATTTTTCCAGGAAAGCAGATAAAGAATCCGATCAATACTTTTGACCAGAGCTTGCCTGTGTGCTGAACTATGTTTCTTCACTTACCACTGCCAGAGGGCAGGTCATTGTGTCTATGACCTGCTGCCTCTCAGCATCTCTACTAAAAAATAGGAGCAGGTTCCCACATCTTGGAATTCATCAGTATCAGCTGAAAGGCACTTCTACACTTTCTACTGGTAAAATCCAAAGCCCAAGGTAAAATGGGTCAATGATGTTCTATTTGGGAAAGTAATAAAACATAAAATATTCTACTATTTTACTATCCCCATGTAAGGCATATCTGAACTCCTTTAAAAGCTGTTTTACATTACTTAAATGCAGAAAAAAAACCCTGTGCAAAACAAGGCAAACATAAATCCTGAAATTTTAGGACCCTCATGGCCACCTTCTGCACCTCCAGCAAACATCTGTAATGCTGCAGCATTCTGGAATGTCAGTACTGACAATAAACTTCAAAAGGTTATTCATTGCTAGGGTGCAATACCAAGCTAAAAACCCCTTCCCTCAATACCCAGAAGTTACAAAAAAAAGTTTAAAATGTAACTTTAATTCAGAAGGTTGCTGTTATTTTTCACTCTCCTACACTTATGCAGTTATTGTCAGCCCTGCTATAAGAACCTCTAATGTCATTGTGTCTATTTTCTAATATCAAGAGTTATTCCCCCCAGCTAACACTCTCTTATCTCCCCCTTACTTCTTGCAGTAATGTTCTTTAATCTGGCTGCATGTGTTTATTGTGCAGATAGGGAGTTGTAAGTATCTTAAAGAGAGATTGAGAGTTTTAACAGAATCTTGTAAAAACACATGTGGAAGGACAGAAAATGGTCAGCTGAGGTAACTCCCCAATGTTTTAACATCCAAGATTGCATCTATAGCCGTGTAATGCAAAAGGTGTGCTTATATCCTGATCCATTCACATCTGTTGTACCTTGTTGGGAGGGGAACAGTCACTTAGTACATGTTTACACAGTGTTCAGCACAAGGAGACTTCCAGTCTCTACTGTACAATAAATAATAATGGGACAAGATTCTTATTCTAGCATCCTGCTGCTTTACAATAATACTGCCAGAAAGCAGAGGAGAGCAGACAGCTGCACAGGATCATTATGCTAGATTCATAAACAGGGGTTCCATCAAACACTGACCCAAAGCAGCAAGGGATGTCAAGAGCCTCCAGCCAAGGAGCAAATATAGGCCTGCTTAGGTTTACTTTGAAAACCACTTGTGTAATGGGTACATTTCCAGCAGAATCAGGCTCTTAACTGTACTTTCAAACACACTTGCAGGCAGCAGAAGTGATTCTTTCCTCTAAAAAACAGATCTTGAGCAAGTTTGTGCCACAAGAAGAAGAGTGGCACAGAGGGCCCTGAGACTGATGCTTTACCAGTTTAGGTCTACTCTCACTGCAGCACAGCGCTAGTTAAATGAATCACCATAGTCCAGTGATTCCCAAAAGAAATCCCTAGCAAGTCATGAAAAACCACTAAAGCAGCAGCTGTGCACTTTGTCCATCCACCTTGAGAAGCCAATTTCAGGAGCCTGGCAGAAGCGAACAAACCCAAGGAGCAGGCTGGGCTGTGCGTCAGGTTCATTTATCCTGACTGGACATGTCTAGAGTGGCTCAGATGCCTTTTTCCATGTGTTGCCATTTTTAATCCAGAAAAAATGTAATCAACTACTGAAGCTTTGGGAAACATAGGCTTTGTTCCATGAGCAGTATGATACACCATACCTGAACTCATCCACCTTGGTTCTGCACTGAACTGTCACCTGTAGTTCCAGCATCTGGCCATGGAAATCAACAGTCCTACAATTCTTGCCTTTAAGACTTCTAAATATCAACATCTATTGACACAACTATTGGCAGAATGATGATGGTAACGATTGCGAGAAGAGAAACTTGTTTCCAGAAATCAGGCATTGTTCATAGACCTCCTCTGATTTCTTCCACATGGCTAATTTTGCCAATAGGGTTTATTGGCAACTACCTAGATAACAGTAGTAAATAATAGAAATGATAGCAAATGATAAAAGGGGAAAAAACCCCAAACCAACAAAACCCCCCAAAAAACCCAATCAAAACAAACTAGAGGCAACACAGGATAAAACCAATCCAAATTTCAAATAACAAAACTGATCAAAACCACCTTAATTCTGGAATCACTTTCTCAGAACAGAAACTGCTTTTATTTTCCTCCATGTACAATACATGAAGAGCCCTTTTCAAGACACAAGTTTCATGACAGGAATCAATCTCTTGTAGCACAACAGCAGAAAAACTACAGCACAAAAATCTGAAAAGATATGTTAAGACCTTTTTTATAATAAAAATTATGATTATTGACAACTCTTGCCTACTATTAGTGAAAGGAGAAAACATTTTCTTAGATAACTTCACTAAAACTAATGAAGTCAGTAAAACTGCAGCCACAGTACCTGGGGTCTCAACATGTAATCCTTACTTATGAGTAACCCCACAAACTCTGTAATCATAAATCTTATTAAACTTCCTAAATAATCCATACTTCATGTTTAAAATCTAGGTCCAATAAATGAGAAATTGAAATTATTCAATGCAGACCATCTAACAGTGGATGACATAATCATCTCCATTTCCTTGGCTGACTTTGTCTTTCTGGTACAGTTTTTCACAACACAAAAGACTTTGGATTTTCTTTGTTCACCAGAAGGAAGTTTTTCCTGTAAATCCAAATTCTGCTTCTCTTTATACTTACGTACTGAGTGATCCAAACCACAGACCATACTCATTAAACCCCAATAATACATTTTCTCCATACCAAGATACTGGGTGTCAGTGCCCACCCAGAGCACTAAAGCTCAGTAACAGACTAGCTTGAAGAACTACAGCGCATAATTATATTCTACCTTAGACAGCAGTCTTCAAGTATTTATGCTACATCACCTTCATTAGCTCAGCTCTGCATATTTTACTTAGAACAAGTTAGCATATTCCTTCAACACTAAGAGTTTTTATTAGCCATTCTGAAATCCTGCCAGATTTTCAGCAGTATTTTGGTAAAATGCAGTGCAGATCTGAACATATTCCAAATGCAATTATGTCACATAGCCATTGCACTGCAAGGGTTTAGCCCCTCATTTCCCACGAAGTACCGATCCACGTGCCAGTACTGCCCAAGCATAGCACTAACCTTTTATCGCAGTCATATCACATTGCAAACTCATTTCCAGCTTGCTTTCTACTACTGTTCCAAGAACTCCGTCAGCTTCGCAGTTTCACAGTTGCTCACTTTTTCCTATTTTCCTCTAGTATTAATTAAAAGCGTCTCTGTGATTACACCCCCCACCCCCCCCATTCAACACCACCTGCAAAGTGCTCTCACAGAGCTCACCTGGCAGGCGGTTTACATCCCTCAGAGGCAGCCCCGATATTCAACCCGGCGCCTCACCTGGGTAAGGGGACACGGCGCTGGGTCCCCATCCCGCCATTACCGCCGGGCTCCGAAGAACCCCGCGGCGAACAGCCCAGCCCGCAGCAGCTCCAGCACCAGCACCTCGCCTCTCCTCACAGCAGGCTCCCGGACGCATTTCACACGTCAACTTTCCCACCGGCAGGACCGAGCTGTTCCCTCTCTTTGT
Source organism: Psilopsiagon aurifrons (assembly GCA_025447955.1). Lineage (NCBI taxonomy): Eukaryota > Metazoa > Chordata > Aves > Psittaciformes > Psittacidae > Psilopsiagon > Psilopsiagon aurifrons. Next base: position 690 of record JAOEHY010028666.1, on the reverse strand, counting down.
CTGGCGCTGCCCGGCCCGGTGCCTCTCAGCCTGCCCCAGGGTACCCCGCTCCTGCCGCCCCGCTCCCGCGGGGACCGGTACCTCAGGACGCCCCGGAGGACGACGACTCCCCCACACACCCCCGGCCCGTTGCCCCCGGCGGAGCTCCCATGGAGGGTGGGGGGAGGCCGCCGTGCCCGCCCTAGAGCCCCCCTCCCAGCCCCGCCGGGAACGGGGAGAAGGGGAGACGCGGGAAGGGAAGGACAGCTGCCTCGGGGCTGTACCTGGTGGTTCTCTCTGGCGCCCGGGGCTGGGTGGCTGTGGCTGCCCATCATATTCACGTAGATGGACCTGGATAAAGGGCTCCTCAGGTACCTGGCAGGGCCAGCCCACATCTTCCTCCTCAGCACCCACAGGAACAGGGTGTAGCAGCCCAGCCAGATCAGCCACAGTCTCATCGGGGAAGGGGCGCGGAATCACCCGCTGCCACCGCCTCCCCTTTCCATGGCAGCAGCGGCGCCGCCAGCACACAGCCAGCCTGGCTCGGCTCGGCTCGGCTCGGCCCCGCTCCGGGGCCCGCACACACGCTCAGGCCGGAACTAGCGGCGCCGCGGCAGAGAGGGCCAGCCGGACGCCTTCGCTGCGACACGCCGCAGCCTGGCGCGCGCCCGCTCCCTCCCTTTCTCTCGCCAATCACAGCGCGGGTGGGGC
>JAOEHY010028665.1:0-22933 GCA_025447955.1 Psilopsiagon aurifrons | reverse complement strand
GGAGCCGCGGCCTCCGCGGCGGGGCGGCTCTGGGTTTCCTGCTCCCGGGCCGAGCGCGGGGTTAGGGCGGCGGAGGAGGGGGCTCAGCCCCGGGACAACTTCACCCCCACTTGCGCCGGGCTCTCCCGCAGCGGGCGGGCGGGCGGCAGGCGCGTGGTGCAGGGACGCCCAGCGGCAGCCCTTTTCTCCTGTCCAGCCCCTCGCTTGCTCCCGCTCTGCCCCGGTAGCGCCGGGGTTGGCAGCGGCAGAGCCGGGCCGCTGGAGCTGCCGCCGCTCGTCCCGCCCGGCCCGCTCCCTGCGCGCATGGCCGCGGCTGCTCTCCCGGTTCGGAACCGCTCCTTGCGCCCGCAGGAACGGGTTATTTTCGGGCGCTGCGGAATCGTCGCGCCCTCCCGTCGGTTGCTTTTTAATCCGGTCTGCCTCATTTCGTGAGAAGCCAGCTCCGTACTCAGCGCTGGCGTGCTCCTACTCCTTTATTTGCCCTTTTAAATACGAAGTGCCCCCTAGCCCCGAGCTGCCCGTGTGTCTGCTCGACAAGGTACCCCACCGAAAGTAATCGCTCAGCGTTTCTTGCTGTGAAGGATCCCTTTATCTATAGCAGCAAATCCCTTTTCTACTAAAACATGGCCTGTGTTGAAAGTGGTGTGGAACTGCCGCTTATGCAGATTCTGGGGTTTATGGAAACACCTGTTTGCTAGGAGGACTGAAACAGTGGCGCAGCAATCGCTACCCTCTCACTAGCAGTCTGGTCAAGTGACAACGTGTGTGCCTTACTCAGCTCAACTTGCTCCTTCGAGTAACTACCCTGCAGAAAGTTTCCCGGGTGATGGCGCCCATGTGGCACAGGGTGGTGCTTTGGTGTAGGTCATTCCTCTGCTGTGAGAATAGGCCATATCTGAAAACTTTGGAGTATTTGTGGCCAATGTTGAATTCTTTTACCAGTTTGTGTCATTCAGCAACTAGGTGTCACAGTTTTATGTCAGAAAAGTAAGTCACTCGTTACCTCCTTTGCAGGTGTCTTGGAAGACTTTGCTGTGCTGAGGGGTGTTTTGGTCACCATGTGAAGGCATTCAGAAGCCATCTAGAAGCCTTTTCCACATAAGTGCTTTGTAACCCGGGCTCCATAAATTTGGGTACGTAGAAGAATCTGGAAATGGTGGTGATCTGCTTCTCTTGGCTATGTTTTTGGTTTTTTGGTTGGGTTCTTTTTTTCTTTTTAAAGAAGGATTTTGTGTGCTTTCATTTTTATTTGAGAGCACACTGAAATCATGCTTTCTGCCTGAGGGTACATTGATTTTCTAATTTTGGGCAGAACTGTCCTGTTTACAATTAAATTGGGAATTTAACTTATTGCCAGTTAACACAAATTTCTGATTACTGATTTGGCAAGTGAGGTACAAAGCAGACCACCAGTGTAACGCTTGGGGAAAACTCCTTTCCCAAGAAGATCCCCTTCCCCAGGCTCAACTTCTCTGCAGATACCTCCCCTCCTCTGGTTTCTTCATCTCCCATCCCCTGGTTGTCTTCCAGGTTGTACTCTGTCCCATCGGTGAGGCAGCAGGAGTACGGGAGGTTGAGGTTGATCCATGGAAGGTTGCTCCTTCTCTCTCATCTCTTCTGCTCCCATGTGGGCCCCTCCATGGTGTCCCTGTACCCGTGTAGGCAGCTGACAGGCTGCAGACCTTTCAGGGGCATCCCTGTGGAGATCCTTCTTCCAAGAGTGCACCCCCATCAGTTCTCTTCCCCATGGCTCCTCCCATGTCTTTTTTAGCGCATTGACATGCCTCCTCCTTTGCTTCCCGTTGCACTTTTTGCCACCAGCTGCCTCTCCTTTTCTTAAGCTGGAGCAAAGGCACGGTGGGCTCATCTGATGAGTTGGTGTTCTGGCAGGCGGTGAGTTTGGTCCATTGTGGACCCAGCTGGAACTGGTCATGACCAGCACAGGGCAGTTGATGGGCTCCCCCCATGCAGCCCCCAAAACCTGCACTTTATCCCCACTACATGAGTGTGCCAGTTGGGTGATGTGGGAGGAAGGTCCTGTAGTTGCCTAATTATAGGAACTCCAGTCTCGTTTCATAAACACAGAAATAAACCCAGACTTCTCTGCTGTAGCTTGCTAAATACCAGTGTTGTGTTATGTCACTGGGTTGGTTACACTTTTACAGTTGTGTTTGTTATTAATTTGTCTATCTGAGTAGTTATGTCTGTTCCCATACCTGCTACCTGGTTTCACAGGTAGCCAATTTCTGTAATGATCACATTCATATATTCATAGTCTCTTTCTCTTTTTTAGCCTAAAACTTTCTCAAATAATGTGTTTTCCTGTTTTTCAGATCTGAAGGTGCTAGCTCTGCTGACACAAAGGTGGCAGCTCACACTACCAGGGAACAATCAGAGCTCTGCTCTCTCAGTGTGAGTAGTCATGTTCTTCTTGGAGATCATTTACCTTCCTTGTTGTTCCGTTATTTCCAGTCATTCAATGATTTTGGTATCTCATCCCTTTATCTGTTGGTCTGAATTGCTGCCACCTTGAGTTCTGTGTGGGATTGTGGGTGTTAGAAGAGATGAACATAGAAAGGGAAGAGATGAGACTTCAGGTTTGATTGAATCGAGCCATCCTCTCTTGATCCTTATGAGATAGAATCTTGATAGAAAAAGGAATAATCAAGAGGAGATTAAAAAGTAAACAGAAAAAGGAATAATCAAAAGGAATAATCATTTAATAGAAGGCTTGGGAACAAGAAGTGTCTTAGGCAGTAAATTGCTGATGACAGCAGAGCCTGTGTGCATGGATACAGCTGTGGTAGTTGTTGATGGTGGTGGTATATGCTCAGTGTAATATTGAGTCCTGCTCTTCTGTAGGGTGCCTGCTGCCTAGGGTGGGTATTAAGTCCCCCTAACATCTCCTTTCTCTCCTCCCAAGTGCATATTGTTTTTAGCTCTACAAAATCTTGATGTTTAACTTTAAAATGCAGAAAGTTACATGGTTTTCCTGAACTCTTGCAGGGGCCAGAGCCCTCAAAGTGAAGAGACTATGTATTGGTACCGTTTTTAAGCAGACAAGAAATAAGCCATTCTTCTTTCTCCTCAGGACTTTCTATCCTACACTGTGCCTTAAACATGGAAACTGTAGAAATGAATAGTGTATCCCTGAAACGTCCTCACTCTGAGGATGGCGTGGCTAATGCAGATGAAGTTAAAAGACAGAAGATCTCAGAGAAGTCTAAGACAGAGAATGACTCTGGGCAAAGCACTGAGACTGTAACAGAACAGCCTGACAAATCTCTGCTTGAGGACACGAAAAATGAAATAATCTCCAATGAGGAAAGTGAGGAGCAGGAAGATGAGGAACTAGAGGACAGTGATGAAGATGGAGATCCCGAGAGCTTTGCAGACATGATGAAGCATGGACTGACAGAAAGTGATGTTGGCATAACTAAATTTGTTAGCTCTCATAAAGGGTTTTCTGGAATCTTGAAAGAGAGGTAACTCTTTGTCTTCTTATATATGTTAATACCTTGTGTTAAGCAGCTGTTGTTCTCTGTTTTCCTTTCTGACGCACAAGATGCAACTGGGTTATGTGCAGTCACGTGAGAGGTTCATCACTTTCTTTTCCTGGTGCTGAGGCTGAAAGAAAGGTTTAATTGGAGGTTTTACTTTGTTTTTATTAAATAACATATTTGAATTAAACAAAATGCAAATACAAAAACTCACTGAAGTGAGAATCACTGTTGCCCTGACTTAGCAGAGCAGTTAAGGATGCTTTGTTTGCACAAATGGAGGTCCCCATTTTTAAATACTGGCTTCATATTTAGATCATTTTACATAATAAAGTGATGTGCCGTATTTAGTATATATTTAATCTTTCTATGCAGCATTAAGCTGCTGGCATAATCCTTCACTGGGGAGCATAGTCTGTGCTGAACTTCCTTCTGGGAAATCTGCCAGTTTTGAACTGAGGTGGCCAAAGGTAGCTGGGTGTTAAAACAGTTTGTGGGCTTACAGTTTTTCTTTGATCCTAGTTTATAACACGCATCATTAATTTAGTCCTGGCGTTTTTATGGTACCAGTCACTAGCATGTCTAAACAGCAACAGATAATAGGAGAGAAGACCTGAAACGCTCCTCAGGAAGGAATTCTACCAATACAAGATAATGCACAGTGATATGGCAAATGGGGGGGCTTGTGGGAGAAACACCCCCATGGTGAAGTTTTATTCATCTTTCAGTGTTCACAGGCTAAGAATTTTTTCTTCCTTTTTTTTTATTCCTTTACAAGCCAATGCTCATTAGAAATCATGTAGCAGTTCCAACCTAGATTGTGCTCTATTAGATGTTATTATTGGACATAGCGACTTGAATGAAAATTTCCCAAATTCTTTGTTGCTGGCATAGAGTAACTGTTAAATTGAAAGATGTTCTCTATAACTGAATGTGTGTAACAGCGCTGAATTTGTCTTGCTTTCCTTAAGAGTTGCTAATGTACTTTATTCTGCAGGTTATTTGAAGTGACGGAGTTAATTCATTTGTGTTCACATTGTAGCAATGCAGTAGAGTCTTAATTGTCAGTAATGACTGGGATTGAGGATATATGTTACAGATCTCTGCAAGCTAGGAAGAAAATGACTCGGAATAACTACAGCAGGTTTTTAGTTGTCTGCAAAGAAGTCTGCTGTGTTTAAATAGGCCAGACTTCCTTCTATGTTCTTGTGGTATCCTTTTGAGGGATGGGAATAGGTACAGCTGTCTCACGGTTCAGGTTTCTTTTATATGAATTGGATTGTGTGAATTCAGAATTGAGTGAATTCTGCGGGCAAACAGCTTCTTGGGAAATGACTTTGTGTGATGTGGGATTTTTATTTCATTTTATTACAAATTTAATACTTATTTCTTCCTGTCAGATACTCAGACTTTGTTGTCCATGAAATAGGCAAAGATGGACGTGTGAGCCATTTAGATGACTTTACTGTTCCAGTGGATGATGAGGTAAATTTTGAGGTTAATGTCTGCTAAAGCAAAACCATTAAAAGGTTGACAGTTGTTCCGTGAGGCTTATTGGATGTTTCTTTTTTCCCCCTCCCAATATGTATTAGGACCCATCAGAAGAAACATTTACAGTTTTGTCAGATGAAGACAAGCAGCGTTTAGAGGAGCTCCAGCTTTTTAAGAATAAGGAAACTAGTGTTGCCATAGAGGTAAAATTGATATGAAACTGGGGGGAAAGACAAAGGATCGGAGGGGGAGTGAGTGGAAGATACATGCTTCCTAGTGCATGTAAGGTATCAGAGCAGTTTGAACATGACGCAGCAGGTAATACTGAGATATTTCCAGTTTAGGGTTTAATTATGTAAAGCTTTACAGGTAGAACTCAAATTCATGCATATGAGTTGTCATTTTGATTTCAGTGGGGCTGTACACATGAACTCAAATACACGCCTTATTTCCTGTGGTGTTAAAATTTCCTTGCAGTATTTTAGTTTTCTCTCTAGTATTGTTTTATAGAATAATTACACGAGGATTAGATAAAACATCCACCCTGATGAAAGACTAAAGGCTATTTTCAAGGTCAGTGTTTAGTGATCTAATAGAAAAGAAGATAAATACACTCCTCAGTAGCAAGAAAAATAAGAAGATACAAATTGAAGTTAAAACTTGGTATTTTCAAACATCCAGATCTTCTACATACTTGAAGAATAATTGCTGAGTTAAATTTGGGACACAGATTGCTAGGATTAAATTTGGTAATGTCAAATAAGTGTTCATGCATTACATAATCATATCTAGCCTTTTGTTTTCCCTTTAATGCTTATAGAAAAACTTCATTTTGCCAGGGATTTCATTAGAAGAGAGAAATTTATTCAGCACAGAAGAGAGGAATAAATCTTGAGAGTTTTCTTTTGTGAATGTCGAGACAGGGATTTCTAGCAGAGTTATTTATTATTTTTCAAACTAATCTTAACAGGCAGGCCAGACTTTTAAAAGTACTCCTAGTCACCACTTTGGTGTGATTTGGTGAGTTTTCTTTAAGCATGCAAAATTCAACTCTGAGAGAATACCTCCATTTTTCATTACTTTCTTTGGTTTCTGCATGCGTGTGTGTTAACACAGGTAGTCGAAGACAGCAAAGAAAAAAGAACAGTTATCCATCAGGCTGTGAAGTCCTTGTTTCCTGGATTGGAGACTAAAACAGAAGATCGAGATGGAAAAAAATACATTATTGCTTATCACGCTGCTGGGAAAAAAGCACTGGCAAGTGAGTTTGAGTGTCACAGTAGTTGGATAAAGCAAATGCTAAAATTACGCCCAAAATAAGAATCATTAGTAAGTACTTCCTTCAAATGGAGTGTACCTCCTAATGTAGTCTGGCTTTGCCTTTTCCTCTTTGCAACTGATGCAGTGCATCTGTAATGACTGGGAACACAAGGAGGGTCTCAAATTAAAATTTCTACTTGTTTTTCTTTCCAAATCATTCATCAAATACAACTGTGTTAGAAGTGAGAGGGGCTTTGCTATTTCAGTGGGAATAGGCAGAGCAGGGGCTTTGTGGGGTTTTGTTTGAATTTAGCTTTCATGAACTTACCTGGATGTGTAAGAGTGAATTCTGGAAGCAAGAGATTGTAATTGAAATGGGTGCAGTACACTGATGGGCAGTATAATCTTGACTGTCTTGAAAATCCGTGACAAAGTTCTTAATGACATGAATAGAGAAAAGCACCTATTTTTTGTCTCAGGTTTATAGGTTTATAGAAACATAATTACCGTGATTTTTAAGGCTGCTTCTGCTTCCAAGGTTACTTATATTTGCATAAAATTGTCTTTATTCATTACAAATCACAGTTACTATTGGAGCAATCGAAGTAATGAAGGATTTTCAAAATTAAATGTTATCCACCTTTACCTTATGAAATACTGTTTCGGTTACTGGGGATTGACTCATGTGTTGTACATCTTTTCATGTTACTGCAAATTTGTTGCTGCTGTAAGTTGAGAGGATTGTTTGCATGTAGAATATTGCTCATTTAACTAAAGATACTAAAGTTTGGTTTGGTTTAAAGTGATAGCATTCCTGTCATATCAACCTACCACAAATGACAGTATGTAAACCAAGCCCTTTCATTTTAAAGATGGAGGAGATGGAGAAAGGATAAGGAGATAATTTAAAATTGGAAATAACACCATCTCCACATTCAATTTAGTTATTTGTTTTAAGGCTTATTCTAGACCACTATGGGAATGTTGTACTTTTGTTGGTAAAATTATAATGTGTTTATGTATCTTGTTTAACCATATTTAGAAAACTTGTATGTTTGCATGCTTTATGCATGGAGTATGTAACTTACCAGCACAGAATGCTCCTCAGCCAGTTTTGTTCTCTGTTGGTCTGTAACGGTTTTACCTGCACCTCTTCCTTCTGCTCCTTCTCTTCTTTAATCATGGTTACAGTCAAGTGGTTGTTATTAAGCTGACCAGACTGATCTGTGAGATACTGTACAAAAGAATTTAATTATTTGAAATGTGCTGAAAAGAGTTTAGTGATGTGTCTCTAGGATTAAAACGTTATCTGGAGCACCATCTTGTGATGCAGAGAAGCATCATCTCTTTAAATTTGGATTCTTGTGATGCTGCAAATACCTGTGCATGGAGATGTGTGCAGTTTCAGTGAGTGGGTGTAAATGCTTGTGAATGTACTTTTAAGAGTGCAAGGGTTTTTTAGTCAGGATTAGTTTTATCTTTTGTGTTTATAGAGCCACTAATATGTCTTAGTCCTGAGTGGGCTCCCCAGGCAAGAAGCATTTCAGAAGTGTTGAATACTCAAATATTAGCTGAGATACCTGATTATTTTTGTTGCTAATGTAAAAGATTACCAAACATACTTCCCTAAAATTTCAAATTAGAAGCTACTTTGTGTATGTAGTAAGTTCACACCCAAAATTCTTAAACTACTGTCTCACTAAATTGTCAGTAAGCTGCTGTTCCATCATTGTCCACAAATGAAGTTTGTTGCATCTCCGATTGAAGCTTTCCATATGTTCACTGTTTCCCTCTGCACGATTCCATTGCATAACTGTCTAAATTGCTGTCATCCACCACCTAACTGTTGGATGCTCCCTAAAGCATAAACAAACCCATAACCATAAACCTGCATGTTCACCTCTAAAACCCCTTCGACAGTCTAAAAATTAAATGCTACTCTTTTGTGCTCTTTATGCTATGCACTGGGACAGAGGTCAGAACCACAACAGGTAAGAGATGTTGACATTTCATGCTAACAAAATGAAATGCCAACCATGCCTACCTCCTAAATAGTGACAAGACTGGCCAAACTAGTTCCAACTAGTTCTTTAAAAAACCCCAAGCCCCTGCACTTAAGTAATACTTAAAATTTCCTGAAAGAGCCAAGATTTGGGCTTGTGCTGCATCTTTTTTCTAGTGCCATATAGGCAGTAGTTACTCGGTGCAGAGAAAGTCCATCAATAGCGAGTGATGCGAATGATCAGTTTTGACAGTGTTGTTTGACATCTGTGGTATATTTCCCCTTGATTTCATTAAGCCAAGCCTTTGCCCTTCAGCCTTGTATTTCAGACACCACTATATGTATTTATACAACTTTAAAAGTATATATGATACTCCTGATATTAAAACAGAGCTTCCAGCCCTTGAGTTGCAGCAAAAGGTTGACAAAAAGGGCTTGGAAATATTTTACTGTCAAAAATGTAATATGACTCTGCAACGTAGCAATAAGGACTGCAATCTGTCTCTCTTGTCCACCTACCCAGTAGAATACTTTGAAGCATTGGGTGAGGAATGGTTAACTATCAGGACTGGAGCTGCAGCATGGCTGGCAGTGTGGTGGATGGGCACACGGCTCTGATGTCCAGAGCGTGAAGAGCCCTTTGATACAAGGAGTATCCACAGAGGCCTTTTAGTCTAGCCCAGGTTAGGGCTCACTGTTTGAAAGGTGTTGAAATGACCATGTGCAAGATGGATTAGTTAAATCTGAAGAACAGTTCCAACTGGAGAAGACTTTCCTTGTGAATCATGCTCTGTCTTCCTCTCTTTGAATTACCAAGATCTTTGTGGAGGATGTTGCTCTTCAAGCTGAACACAGTGTTTCATTGATTATGTTCAAGAGCAGTGGTGGCTCAGAAGGGAGGCCATCAGGAGCATGAGGTCTCTTAGCAGGCTTTGGGCCGTGCTGCTCAGTTTAGGTCCTAGGAAACTCCATAGGGGGTGGCTTTGCTTAGAAACTGATGGTACAAGGCAAGTGTTGCAATAATTTTTAAGTGATTAAAAATTATGCACATATTATTTTATACTGTAGCATCCAAAATGTTTTTGCAGAAGTGTGTGTATGGATGGCAGCTTCTCAAAAAAGGCAAGAGGAATTACCTTTTACCCAAAAGTTTCCTGCGAGTTAAACATTCACTGTCTGTCTGGGGTATCCGGGCTTTATTAAACTAACTGAACAAAAAGAGCAGAATTTCCCAAGAGCTTCCTTCCTGCACTGGGGTTTGTTACTGGAATAGGACTGGCTTTTTAAGTTAGGTTTTGCTGTTGTGAAAGAGCCTAAGCTCTTTTTGTACAAAACCAGGAATGTCTGCTTGGTGGCTACCAAGACATAAGGGACTTCTCATTTAAAACAAAACTAATCCTTAGTTTTGTTCCTATAAAACAAAGAATTGATAAAGTCACCTCAAAAGTGGTTGCTAAACCTGTGTAGAATCAGTCCCCCTTCCCAGTAATGCCATCAGCAGTGAATGATTGTAAAGGAAAAGTTGTATCTCTGGAGGCTTTTATCTGCAAGAAAAGCTTGTCAGATACATTCACAGATTTCTTCCCTCTCCAGGAAACACCAAATGATTGTGCAGAATTGCACATCAGTTGTTAGTCTGCAGGAGTTGAAGTTATCTCATCCCCTGCCCTTCTCTAAACATGGCACAGTGTCTGGCGTGAATTATTTGTTAATATTTCTATTGTGCCACATTTTTCTGTCCAATAGGACTTAGAAATAAGGTAAATTTTTTTGTGAGTATACTTTCTGTAGGCTTTTGTAGAGATGCAACCCATGCTTTTGCATGACACAGAAAAAATCCTACAGGAATGAAGATTTGTGTCAAACTATAAAAAATAACTGTAATCTTCCCACAAACAGGGCTCCAGTGGTCCTCCTCTATTACTTTTAGAAGGCACTAGACAGAATGTGGAGTGGCTTTCACTGCTAGAAGTCAGTGTAATGGTAATGTTTGGGGGAAAGCATTATCAGGCAATATGGCAGTTAAATGCGTAGGGTATATCTGTAGATAATGTCATGACAAAGGAACTGTCGTAATTTCAATGAAGAGTTCCTAGGTGACAGAATTGATTGAAGAGAAGTGTACAGCCCTGTGGAAGGGGAGAAGGTCTTTTTGCAGCTTTCGCTGTCAGCAGTTAACTTGGTTTTGTTTCAGAGCTGATGGAAATCAGCAGAAATTGACTCCTGCATGTTTTTTTAAATGTAGCTGCAATGGCAAATACATTGATTAAATAAAAAAATGTCACTTTACAAATTTGAACTTTTTGTTTTTAAAGATCCAAGAAAACACTCGTGGCCAAAATCTAGGGGGAGCTACTGCCACTTTGTCCTGTACAAGGAGAACAAGGATACCATGGATGCCATTAATGTCCTATCCAAATTTTTAAGGTAAGGCTGTTGCCTCTGCCAGCCCGGGTAACGTGCAGCATTCCTTCTGTATCTGTTTCATCCTGCTGTAAATGTTGTGCTTCAGGATTACGGAAGAGCAGCACAGTGCTGGCTGTTGCCTAGGTTGTACCCAGTGTTTTTAAAGAAGTTGTTTGATAATATTAAATTTGACACTTGTGCTTTTTGGAAAGAGGTGAGAATGGAACAAAATAATCCCCCAAATTTAAAGGACTGTCCTCTACTGCTTCAGTGGGAAAAGGTCCACAGCTGAAGATCTAAGGAAGGCTTGGCAGCTCAAAGCCTTGATGTGCGTATCCTGAGTTAAAAGCTGTTTTTTTTTCCCCGGTGTGTGAATATATGCAAGCATGTTATGAACCTGTCAGATATTGCTGTGATAATATGCTGATCAGTTCCTAAGCAGTTACACTTCGTAAACTGTTGTTCCATGTATTAATTTCTCCATGGCAACACAATCTTGGTTCTTTTCATCCCATCAAGCGCAGCAACAGAAGATTTGCCAAAGGCGTGACAAGAACACAGTGAATTGCACAGAAAGGATTATTATAAAATTGGGTCAATTCAGTGACGTACTCACAGAGAAACTTTCCCACTTCTCCCCTCCTTTTCCTTTCCCCCTTTCTGTCCAAAAATAAACGTTTGTAATCTAGACTCAACCAGTATACTACTAGTATTTGTGTTTGAGAACAGAATGGTTGGAGCATAGTTGGGTAGAAACATATATGTGATGGCAATCTTGCTATCCCCTGGCGCCCATACCTGGAATAACTGGGAATATTCCTGTGTAACACAGGCTGTAAACTATGAAGTCGGAAGGCAAGGAAATTTTCCTCTCAAGGCAAGAAGTGCATCATATTTTAAATTACCTTTTCGTATTCTCACGTAACGTGCATGCGTGGTATTCACACAGGCCTGTTATTGAAGTTTAAGGAAGAAATGGACATATAGATGGGGTTTTTCTAGTGAAATTAATGGTAGCTCTGCATTTGGGTAATGAGTGAATATATACAAAGAAGTACTTCAGAGCTCGTATTCTGAAAGCACAGTTGTGGTGAAAGTGAATCTGTCTGTGTAATGAAATCAGAAGTTTCCCTGTGTTTTATCTACTCAGAGATGAGGTGTGAAGATGTCACACATGACAAATTGTAGGCTAGTTCTGGGGAATATCAGAATAATTTCTATTTTTAATATAGAAGATTAATAATTCTAGGTAATTACACTAAAAATTATGTTAGATCTCTATTTTAATATACGTAATATCTGTTACTGTCGCTTTTAAGAGTGAAGCCAAACATATTTTCCTACATGGGAACCAAGGATAAAAGGGCTATAACAGTTCAAGAGATCGCTGTTCTCAGGTAAGCCAAAGTATGCTGGAGTATTTGCACTTTTACTGTGAGAGCCTGAGTATCTCAGTAAACACCTTGAAGACTCAGGCTGCAGTCTGAGTCTGAGTAATACATAGCAAATTCAGGTCTCGATGTTGTAAAGCTCATGTATTAATGAAGATGCTCTAATCGTTTTTACTCCATGGTGGTTGCTAGTAGTTTCAGTCATTGGTGCTCTGAGTCATAGGCTGGACACGTGTTTGGCTGAAGCAGTGGGTGAAACTGCCTATGCGCTCTTACGCTTCACGGCTCCCATGCAACAGCAGAAAACCAGAATGGCATGGTGAAACCATGAATGTCCCATTTCCTTCCTGACTTTTGTTTCCCTCTTCCTCCAGCTGGAGTCCTATTTTCTTTCTCACTGAACTCTGAACAACTAACCACTGCCTTGGCTCATCTGTGAGTAGGCAGAAGGGGCAAAATATGATGAGGAATTTTTCCTGTCTTAACCTACTGTCATAAGTCACCTATTAAGAGAGAAAAAAGTTTGTTTTGTCATTTTCCAAGCTAATTATATTGTTTCTGGGCACTTGTAATTAGTGTTACATCCATAACTGAGAATGATGGGTGCCTCGCAGTCATGTATTGCAATGTCTGTTTAGCTAGCTGGAATATTCTGCCTGGACTGCTATTTACAACTCTGAAAACCACACTCCTCAAGTGAGGAATTCCAAGGAATGACAGAAATCTGATCAAATCCCTGTTAAAAGGAGGTCATTCAGTACTTAATTATTCATATTTTTCCTCCAAGTGGTTTGCATGTGCGTATGTTTGCACATATAAAAGGAATTACTAATCTGTGAGTTTTGAGAAGCCCCAGATTCTTGTTGCTGCAAGGCAAGTTTGCCAAGTGATGACAAGTAACCAGGCTTGTGGTGTAGCCATCTCAGGTGCTGTTCTGTTTACTTTTAACATGATCACATTTAACGTTGTGTCCCAGAGCTTCAGCGTGTCGACTGAGGAGGAGTGTACTGGTTTGTGGTGTCTGTTCAATAGTGCCACTGTACCCAACTCTCTTGCGCAGCCATGGAGAAGGATGGTGCAGGAGAGGGGACGTTACCATTTGCCAGCCCTGTATGCTGGCTATGCTAGTTGCTAAACTTGTTGATAAACTGTAGCAGAAGTGTCAAAGAGCAGCTCTGATACAAAGAACAGGGAATGCTTCCAAAAGTACCAGCAACAAAAATAGCAGATACCAGTGACAGATTGGATCTCATCTGCACTAAGCTTGCACAGAGGCTAACTACTTAACTTTGTGTTTCTGACTGTGCTAACTGGAGTGTATTCATGGTATAGTCACCAAATTCATTTGTACTCAAATAAAGTATTCATTTGTACTCAAATAAAGCAGAGTTCAGCTTATGGGGTACCGTATACATCAATATTGCAACATAGGGCTTTTTGCTGTAACATAGACAGGGAAAGACAGTGCTAACAGTGTCTGTCATGGTACACATGTTCTCTTGTATGAGTCGCCTTAAGAATTATCTGTTCTTTTCTGTTAGATATTTCATTAAAATACTTTGAAAAGGCAACGATAGACAAGTGGGGGAGCTGGGCTTCCTGCGTGTTCTCTTGGAATGCCAGCATTTCTGTATTCATTTAACTATCTGCTTTGCTAAGCATGTGTTGGTCACTGTTGTCTGTTTTGGTTTTAGAATCACTGCACAAAGACTTGCTCATTTGAATAAATGTTTGATGAACTTCAAATTAGGAAACTTCAGTTATAAGAATCATCCACTGAAATTAGGAGAACTGCAAGGGAACCATTTCACTGTTGTTCTCAGGTAATATGTTAGAATAGACAGCTTTGGTAGGTTTTATTTTTTTCCCTTTTATATAGTTAAAAGATACCAGTGCATCTTGTGTTTAAAAAAAGAAGAAAAGTCCTATTGGCAGGAGTCTGATGAATTTGATACATGCTTTATAATGTTGATGATGAGCTTTATGGGAGTTATGGGGATCACCAAATAGTGTAAGCCCTTAATTATCTGTCTCTAACTTTTTTTAACGCTAGAAACATAACAGGAACTGATGACCAGATAGAGCAAGCAATGCACTCTCTCAGGGAAATTGGATTCATTAATTACTATGGAATGCAAAGATTTGGAACCACAGCTGTTCCTACATATCAGATTGGCAGGTATGTGTTGTTTCCATTCCTCCCCACCACCCTTTTCGTTCATTTTAGGTTTTATTTTTGTCCCTGTGTAACTTCTGATGTATTTTGGGGAACATATCTTGAGCATCTTGGATATGCCAATTTTAAGTTTAGATTCAAGAAAGAACTTGCTTCAGCAGGTGTCTTGTGTAATACCACTACTTGTAATACTGCATAAATCTAACCACTGATACTTCTTTTTTCGAGTAAGTTGGCCTTATCTCCTTAAAATATATGTAGTTCTTAATACACTTTCCTGTTTGAATCTTAGAGCTATTCTACAGAACAATTGGAATGAAGTAATGGATTTGATACTAAAACCAAGACCAGGAGGTAAGGACTCAAAAATGACATATCAGATGTTTCTGCTTCTCCTCCACCAAGAATTGTATGTTCAGGAAAAACACACTTAGATTTTGAGTCTTCTAATGGAAAAATATGTTAGTGAGGACAGCTGTGCATGTGCTAAACTTCAGCCAGTTTAGTAGTGGAGAAGCAATCTTCTGACTCCGCCTTTCTTCCCTTTCCTTGTTGCGCAGTTTCTTGCAGTGGGACTTAAAAGGGATCTGAATACACAGAGTCTGCTCAGACTCCACATGAAGCCTTCCAACCTCAGTTGTTCTGTGATTCTGTTAGTATGTGTAATTACCATGACTGAAACTTCCAGTTTTCATCTGTTTTAACTAGAAGTCAGGTGCGTGGTTTTTTGCTGGTGTAGTTAAAGTATTTTCATGTCCTCGTTCTAGCTGAAAAGGGATACTTAGTGAAATGCAGAGAAGAATGGGCAAAGACTAAAGATCCAGCAGCAGCCCTCAAGAAACTACCTGTAAAAAGGTGCGTGGAAGGACAGCTTCTACGTGGACTCTTAAAGTATGGAATGAAGAACATAATCTCTGCATTTGGCATAGTGAGTGTAAAAGTGCGGTGGGGTATTTGCTTGAATAAACATTCTTTTGATGGTACCATGATGAATTTGAAATAGACTTATAGATGCCTGATGGGTAGAGGGTTAAGTTTAAAATCTTTTTGTTTATCCTTGCTTTTTTGCTTGAGGTATTGCCACATAGTAACTGACAACATCTGTAATTATTGCGTGCATAATGAGCTTTCCAGTTTATACAGCAGTCTCTCCTGCATGTTGGAAGCAATACAATTAGACTTAGCATATAACCATGTATAATACAGATCTGAGAATTGTGCAAAAGTTCAGTATCAGAGTTACTTTAAAGGTATAAATTAAACTGATAAGTATGCTAATGATTGAGCTTGGCATAGACGTGGTGGGTTCACTGTCATTTTCAAGTGCTGTAATCAAAATCATGTCTTGGAGAAAATACCTCATCATCAGCAAACTACTGGGCACATTAGGAGCCGAGGGATAATTTCTTGTTTATGAAGAAGGTAATTAGAATGACACTGTGCTTTCACATCTGCAAAATCTACTTCAGATTTCGGGAGGTTGAATGGGAATCCAGTGCTTTATAAGAGCCTAATAGCACCATATGTTTGATGAGCTGCTGAATAAAAAAAAAAGATTAAAAAGCTTTATTTATTTAAGCACAGGAGGGTTTTGTGTAGATTTCAAATGTGTAAAAGCATTATTTCTTCACATACCCATTTTCCAAATAATGAACACAAGTGACATCTGTATACCAAGAAATTGTGTGTAAGTCTTGTTGCTGAAAAAGCTAACATTTCCAATACGGCTTTTTTTTTGTTCTGATTGAAAGAAAAAACTAAGAATACATATTTCTAATGTTTCACTTTTATATTTTCTTTACATTTAGATACCAAGAAATAATCGCTTAATGTATATTCATAGCTACCAGAGTTATGTGTGGAATAATATGGTGAGCAAGAGAATAGAAGAATATGGGCTTAGAGCTGTACCAGGAGATCTCACACTTAAAGGAGGTAATGTCAGGCAAATAAAAACCCAGTGATGCTGTGTAGTTCAAATTCCTAGGAATATAAGGTGTTCCTTGGAATACCTGTTGAGGTGGCGCTGCTTACATATTTTCTTTCCCCCTCACCCAGTTTGCTCCAGTGATTTCTGAATCCACTAAGTGGCTTCAGTCAAATTTTGCAAGGAATCTGAAGTCAGGTGGTAAATTCTGTGAGCTGTTGGTTTGCCTGTGTTTCCAAATAGTTGGATAAGGAAGAGAGACTATGAAGGACTGATTGTTCCCAAGAATGGACTCAAACGTAGTTGAGCAATGGAGAACGATGGAAGGATGTTACAGATGCTTTAACCATAGAAAGTTTTGTTTGCATTAGCATCTTGTAAAGCAGAGGCTCCACTATTTAAAACTTTCCTCACTTGTGTTTGCTCTGGTATTCTCTGGGGTGAGAATATCCACAGTGTTTCTCCTTCGTGTATGCCTGATGCCTGGTAAGGGGACTGTTCATCTTATCAGTCCTTACTCCATTCAGCTTTTAAAGTCACTGGAAACCAGGCTGTGATTGTTGGTAACTGTGACAGCCTTGAAGACTTGTTACATCTTTTCTTGGAAATGTTGTCTGTTAAGTGGAGATAAAACACAGCAGTTACCCCTCTCAGAGGGGGCTTCTTTCAGTCACATGGTTCATTGTAAATTTAGCCAGTGTCACCTGTCACAGGCATCTGTACCGGTAACTTCATTTTTCTGTCTTCACTGTAGCCACAGCTGTTCATATCGAAGAAGGAGATGTTGATAAGTACACTATCCACGACGTAGTGATGCCATTGCCTGGATTTGATGTTATTTATCCAAAGCACAAAAGTAAGTCTGGCTCTTAACTTACCTACTTACTCAGAAAATGCAAGTCTGCTTTAATATTTAACTTAAAAGGAAGGTCAGATCTATGCAACCTTGGTCACCATTAGAATAATACACTATTTCAGATCTCTGATCTACTGCCACCCTCTCCCACTGTGATACTAAGTTTGCGTACTTGTTTCATGTAACAAGTCTGTTTCATATTTCTTTTTAGCAAGTAGCTTTTCCAAAGAATGCATATTTTTACAGAGGGAAAATGATTTATTTCAGCACAAGGGGAACAGAACAGTGAAATGTTACTTACAAAGTGCATGCATTTCATTTTTAAACTAGAAAACAAACTAAACTTCTAGAATTTGTAATCCAAGCAAATGCCTGAAGTTAGGAAAAAGAACCAGATCTGTTTAATTAAATATTAACCTGTGTGAATGTAAAAAAAAATAATAATTTAAAAAGAGCATCTCTTTCATCTCCTCTCTACAGAGTGTAATGTATCTAAATTGTTTTTGATGAATAGGTTGAGTGACCCGTAATTAATCTGCATGGAACATGATGTTATTTTAAGGGATATTGTTGCAGAATCATTTTGGTTGGAAAGGACCTCAGAATGCCCTCTGGTTGAGTCTTTAGGTCCAAGTAAGATCAGTGCTTGTATTCAGGCCAGCTTGCTCGGGGCTTTGTCTGAAACTTTCAAGAGCACACAGACTCCAAGTTCCTCTGAGTCTTCTCTTCTTTAAGCTGAAGACAACCAGTCTCTCAGACTCTCCTCACAGGGCATGGGCTAAATCCCTGGCCATTGGGGTGCTCCTCCATTGGACTCATTCATGTTTATTGGCATCTGCTTTGTACTGGACACACCATTCTAAGCGCAGTCTCATGAGTGCCCAGTAAAGGGCAGTAGTTGCTTTTCTTGGTGTAGCTGCTGGCAAAGCTCCAGTTGCTATTGGCTTTCATTGCTCCAGGGCACTCTGACAAGAAGTCTCAGGTGACGGCAGAGCTGGCCCCTTGCCTGTACCATTGCAAAGAGTTAATTGCTCTCAGGTAGAGGACTTGTCCTTGCTGAACTTCTGAGGACTCCCAGAATGGCAGCCTGCCCTTGAGTGATCGACTGCCACCACCCCAGATTGATTTTACCCACAAACTTGTGGAGGTGAATTCGAGCTCCTCTTCCGTGTGTGCTAATAGAAGTATTTAACAGGACACATCACAAATCCTTGAGGAACTCTACTTGCAATGAGCTTCTGGGTAATGCTTAACCAGTAATGACTATCCTTTGAGACAGTGGGCCAGACAATTCTTTACTTGTCTAGCAGTCCATCCACTGTAATGTTCTAACCTTCTAACAGTTCCTGTGGGAGCATGTTGACAGTCTTGCTAAAGGCAAAG
The DNA here is from genome assembly GCA_025447955.1 of Psilopsiagon aurifrons. Lineage (NCBI taxonomy): Eukaryota > Metazoa > Chordata > Aves > Psittaciformes > Psittacidae > Psilopsiagon > Psilopsiagon aurifrons. The sequence continues at coordinate 4,541 of JAOEHY010028665.1, read as the reverse complement.
TAGGCAAAAGTTCTGGCTCTCACCTCATCTACAGCTGTAATAGTTTCATTATAGAAGGCAGTAAGATTGGTGGGTTGTTTTCGTTTCCCCACTTCAGTAAAACCATGCTCACTTTTATTCTCATTGTGTGCCCAGAAACACGTTCTAAGAGGATTAGCTCCATTATTTTTCCCAGGCACTAAAGTGAGTCTGACAAGTACGTAATTCCCTAGATCAGCCTTCTTGCCCTTTCTGAAGATGGTTGCAACACTTGGTTTCCTGCAGTCACCTGGGACCTCCCCAGATCTCCATGATCTTTTAGAGATGACAGAGAAAAGCTTTACCATGACACAAGCCAGCTCACTCAGCCTGTGTGAGCTTCTACTGCTGCTAGTCCACCTCTTTTCTGAACCTTGCCTCCCGGAACACAGGCCTGGAAGACCTTTGCTGGTCAAGACTGAGGCAAAGGAGGCACTGAGAACATCAGCCTTAGGTCTGTCACTAGGCCAGCTGCCCTGATGAGCAGTGGGCCAACTCTTCCCTTTTATTGTTTCATTGCTGATACTGCAGTTTAACTCCTGTTGCTCTTCGTGTCTGTTGCCGATTTCAACTCCAGCTGATCTTTGATTTTCCTAACAGCATCCCTACGTGGCTGGACCATGTTTGTGTATTTCTTCTTTGTAGCTGGCCCTAGGTTTCACCTACTGTATGTGTCCTTACATGTGAGCTTGAACATGAGTCCCCTGCTTAGCCAAACCAATCTACCAATATGTAGGCTTATTTTCCTCAATATTGGGTTGAACTGCTCTTGGACTTGGTTGTCCTTAAATGACCAGTCAAGTCTCTGGAGACTGCTAGTCCCAGAGCCACAATCCCATTTATCACCCATTTCTGAAACACTTGGAAGATAAAGGTGAGTTGATGAGGAGGTATGGCTCTGAACAACACTGAGTTAAAAGGTGGGAAAGAAAAGCTGCAGTTTTTTACATTCAATACATTTATACTGGGATTTGCCCACAGGAAGCCTAATGCTTTCCTGTTTAAAATTCCCAACTGCAAGAAGTAATGCTGGTGATTGCACTGCAAATCAAAGGCAGCAGACAGCATTTTAGCTGCAGTATTCCTGCATTTCCATTGCCTTCCCAGTCTTCCCCAGGTGTGCATGCACACATCCTTACTGAAGTATACCAGGCTGTACTAGAGTTACTCCTTGTGTTGGCAGTGTAGTTAAAGATCCCTGCTGACTATTCCGGGGCTCTCTTAATTCATTTCACTCTGCTGTTTTTTCAAAGATAGAGCAATGGGCAGTCTGGCCCACATTGTTTTTGATCTGTATACCGGAGATCAGTCATGTGAGGATAATTGGAAAGCATGTGGGATGTCAACGAAATGTCAACAAAATACTTCGTAAATTTTGTTTTCAGCTGAAAGTCTGATTTGAAGGATTCTTTCTTGGTTTCTGCCTCTGTGAACCAGGGTGTAGAAGCAAACAAGATTTGCAGTAATTAATTTTTTGTCCCATTTATGCTAAAAACTGCTACATATAAAGGAATGATCCATGAAAATGGGCTGTTTTGATCAGTGGCACTCAGCTCTCTCCTATTAAATATTTTCCTTTCTTGCAGTTGGTGAGGCCTACAAGGAAATGCTAGTAGCTGATAATCTCGATATCAACAACATGAGGCATAAGATCAGAGATTATTCCCTTTCTGGAGCATACAGAAAGATTATCATTCGACCTCAGAATGTCAACTGGTGAGTAGGAGGCTAAAGGAAATTACACTTGAATTGACAGCATAGACCTAAATGATCCTATATGTGGGATGACTTAAGTGCAAGAACCATTAGGCTGACCTATGGGATGTCTGTAGACTGAAGTATCGGTACAGAGGAGAAAGCACGTATAAGGGAATTCGTGCTTTTCCCTTATGTGTTTTAGGCAGGTGAAGTTGAGCCATAGCCTTATTTCTTCTTTGGTCCTCTGGTTCTGTGGTGCTTGAGTGTCAAGACATCTATTTAGTTATTACACTCCTTGCATGGGCGTGCTTGAACACTTCATAGATTATTATTTATGTTAAAACTATGACATAATATTCAAAACATGTCTTTTTTTATAGTCTTTCTGTCAGAAAGTTGGTGTCCAATTCCCTGTCAATTAAACTTACTAAATGATTGTTATAGGGATCCAACCTAGTTGATGTACAGCAATCAAATAAATACCTTTTAAACAGGTGACAGTAGAAATGGTCAGAAAGATGATCACCGATGCACAGGGAGACAAAAACTAGAAATGTTTACACTTTGTTTTAATCCTGATGGCCCCAGAGGGAAAGCAGATGGGTTATTCAAAGAAACTTCTCACTAATTTATTAATTTGTTTCATAATCCTCATCAGAGGCAAGGCTTCTACATAAAGCTTTATTGCAGTAAAACCATTTTAAGCAGTTATTGCAGCATAAACGCTGCCTTACCTTACTAGAAAATGAATTCCATTTCAGTTGTAACTAGCAGGTTGGAATAGCAAGGAAAAATATTGTTATAGTAATTATTAATTTTATATAAAGTAATAATTTTTACAAGATTTTATTTCTATTATAAAGGGAGGTTGTAGCCTATGATGACCCCAGAATCCCGTTATTTACTACGGATTTGGACAAGCTGGAAGGAAAACCATTACCAGTTCTCCCTACAGGTAAGCTGACTGCTGATGTTTGTAAAATAGAAGTTTGATCTGGCTGTTGCTTTGAACTGTTACGTGTTGAAAACTCTTTTAAAGAAGAGCTTTCATTTAACTAGACTGGTATGCAATGGTATTGAAGATACCCAGAGTTGGTTATCTAAATAAGGACCCTTATTCCTCCAGAGTGCAAGCAATTCTTCCAGTGGTCTGCATTGACTGTGACATTTTCTGATGGGCAACTGTAAAATTGAGTAAATGCTTAGCAGGAAATGTTTGCAAAATGCATGAAGGTGGAATTAAGGCACAAATTGTCTGTATGCTAGAGCATGCATTATTTATGCTGAACACAAGAAACCAAGTCAAATACTCAGCAGAATTCAGTGGAAGTTTTATACACATATATACAACCCTGGTCATAAGGTCTTTTGACTCTGCTCCTCAGAAAAAGTGGAGAGGGCCAAGAGTTCAGTCAAGGAAGAACACAGGTTTATTTTCCTTTTAAAAGACAAGAATCACCGAAACTCTACTTCCTGCTGAGAGAAAATGTTGAAAAGAAGTTGTTAAATAAGTTGTTTTACGCAACTCCACTGTGGATTGCAAATTGGGAGTGTGGTGGTCGCTGTTTTGCTTTATGGGTTGGGGAGGGGTTGGTTGTGGAAAATTTCAGTCATTAGATGGCATCCAGGATAATCATTGTTTATTTATGCCCTAAACTTTCTCCTGCTTTGTGTCTCCTTTTCCCCCTTACGATAGATGGTAAGTTCAGGGCACTGAAGATGGAGTTCTCTCTTCCCCCATCCACTTACGCTACCATGGCGATCCGAGAAGTCTTGAAAATGGACACAAGCATAAAGAACCAGACACAACTGAATACCACCTGGTTACGCTGAGCAAACTGCAGAGATCACCGGGATTTTAACGTATGGAAAAGTGTTTTCTTATGAACGTGGCCTGCACAACTCTTTAAAGACTGGTAGTAAGAGATTTGTATTTTTTTAAGTTTTTATTAGTGCTATCATTTCATGTCAGTAGTAATTTGCAAGATGGTGGCTGTAATATAATATAGATCTTAGTGACTGGTGCTTTTAATGAATAAGTTGCTTGAGCTGTAATATGGATGCATCTTTAAGAAATGGGCTTTTAATAGTTCCAGACCCGGAGGAATGTTTAGCTTGCCTTTTTTTTGGCAAACACTGAATGTTTTCAATGAGTTCAGCAAACTTTAGTGTCTCTTCACATCCATTAACTGACAGCTTAGGAAGGTATGGTACAACAGAAGTAATGTATCCATGAACATTTGTATCACGGGAGGTTTTGCTGGCAGCATTTGGACTGGTGTAGTAGAGGATTCTTAGCAAGGCTTTGTATGTGCTGTAAAGATGTACAGCTGTTTTAACTAGTCCTTTTCCTTCAGCAAATACTTGTATTTTCCAGCGTTATTTTACCTGACCAGAGAACAGGTACTTAAATAAATGACGACAAAAGCCTTACTTGTCTGCCTGTAACTCGTTTCTTTACACATCTTGCCTGCCAGTTGCTGGCAGGAAATGGGCTGGACTTCTCGCAAGGAAAAAATCCCTATATGTTATAAAACTGTTCCGAAACAAGACACTGCATGTTCAGCCTCTTCCTAAACCAACACTCGCGTTGCTGAAGCCGCGTCCACAGCATGCGGTCGGCGCTGCTCGGCTGCCTGCGCCGCGGCCCTTCAGGAGGGGAGGTGCCTCGGGCGGCATGAAGCGGCGAGTGGCGCCTGGCGTGGAGCCCGCGGGGCCGCGCGTTCCACACCGGCACAGCCCCGCTCCGGCAACACACACCCACGGTGACGCATTTCCCAGTCTTTGCTGGTTATAGACATATTAAGCTTCCCATGGAATAGGAG
>JAOEHY010028664.1:1346-27195 GCA_025447955.1 Psilopsiagon aurifrons | reverse complement strand
ATCTCCCGCTGCCGGTACCGCGCGGATGGAGCTGAGCTGCGGAGTGGGGGGCAGCGCGGCCGCACCCCCGGGGCCCGGCCCCCCACCCGCGGCTGCCGCCGTTCCGCCGGTGCCGCCGATGGAGGGTGAGGAGTACGAGAGCTTGCCCAGCGGCGCCTCCCTCGGCACACACATGGTAGCCGGGGCGGTGGCGGGCATCATGGAGCACACGGTCATGTACCCGGTGGACTCGGTCAAGGTGCGTGGAGGAGGTCCCCGGTACCTCCGGGGAGGTGCACCGACGGCTGCCGGTGTCGGGGTGCACGTGGGTCCCGGTGTGCGGGATGCTCGTTGCGGGGAGCAGGGTTGTATGGGGCTGTTGGGGGTGTGCGGGAGGTGCTGGGGTGGGTGAGAAGCGGGGTGCTGACCCTCGAGGGCTCCCCTGCGGAAGCACCATCCCGGCAGCACCGATGCCCTCGGTCCCGGTTGCGCTTTGCGCAACCCGCAGTGCAAAGGTGTGCACCGAGGCCCGCTGCAGCAAGCAAAGTCCTTTAGCTGCGCCCGCCCCGGCAGAGATGCCACCGGTGCCCTCCTGGAGCAGCTTTGCCCTCCTGGAGAGTTGGAATCCCAAGGCCGGAAGACAGAAGCCGGTGTTGTCGTGTCCATGCACACACGAGGATGGGTGTGAGCACCGTGAACCTGACCTCCTGCCACCCCAGTGCCGTGCCCATGGTGCCTTTATCAGGGTCAGGGCTTTATAAAGGGGCTTGTGTGGTTGCTGGTGGTTGGGCTCTATGCCAGTGAGCTCCAGGCTAGTGAGCATGCTGTGGGTGCTGTTGGTGCACACGAGGGAGGACTTCGCAGTGTCTCCGGCATGGTAGGAAGCATCACGAAGGGTATTTCCTCTCTGTGCTGCCAGCGTGCTCTTGAAAGAGAGGGAAGGTTGGCAAAAGCCAAGCGCCTTCGATGCTGTGTTGCTGGTGCTGATGCATCCTCAGTGGTCCGCTCGGGAAAGGCTGCAAGGAGATGCTCTAATTCTCCTCCTCTTCCCAATACAGGGCTCCTGAAAGAGTAGTGAGAGGCGAGGAAATGCCTTCGCTTTGAGGCACTGGAGATCTTGCCCGTGTGCTGCGATAAGCACTTGAAGGAAATATTTTCTGCTGCTTTCCTGTGTTTTCCCTCTGGGTTTGTGCCCATTGGACCTGGCTCGGGGGCTGGGGTTGCTCGGAGGTGCAGGGTCTGAGCCCAGCCTGGCTCCTTTCCCAAAGGAGCCGGGTGCTTTGTGCCAAGTCACGCTCGAAGCAGCGTCACTCGGGCCTCCGTGGTGTGGTTGAAGAGGGCATTTCCTCTGCAGGGAATAGGGAGAAAACGAAAGCCGTGCCTGGTTTCCCCGGGTGGGAGGTGCTTTGGAGGAAGGCAAAAGTGCTGCTTTCCCCAGGCAGTGAATTCCCTCCTTGCCGGTGCCAGGGCAATGTCTTACTCCGGGAATAATCCCGCTCAGCAAACTGCCTTGAAGTGCTCGGGAGCTGATAAAACACTGGGAGAACTTTGAAGCGTGGCCAAGGTCACCCCATGCATTTGGGGCTGAGCGGAATCCGGAGCTGCAGGATATGGGTCCTGTGATGGGCGCTCACCGCTGCTCTGTCCATGTAGGAAAGGTGAGAACTGACCCAAAAAGGGGTTTTTTTGTTGCAGTGGGCGTAGCCAGGCACTAATGGAGGCTTGTAAAAGCAGCCATGGGGAATGTGCTGCTCTCCTGCAGCAAAGCTCCTTCCTTAGCCTGACCTCGTGGATAGCGCTCACTGGGATGGGCTGTGGCTGAGCAGAGCTGGAAGAGGAGATCAGGGGTCATGGATACTGCAGCAAGAGGTGTTCCAGGCACCTGGCTGACGAGGCAGTGGTTTGGTACCAGCAAGTCATTTCCTCCTAAAGAGAAACTGAAAATGCTTCGATTTGGGAAATGGCTTGCTTCAGATGCTTGCACAATTCCTGGGGTAGGGCAGGTCTGTGCTGGTGATGTCCTGGTGAGGTGGGTCAAGGGGAGCAGCTAAGAGATCCCCAATGGACCTCTGTGGAGTTCATAGGCACTTGGGTGGCGGTGTTGAGAATACCCGAAGTGCTGTTGGTGCTTGTGTAACGTGTAAATCCATGGTGCACATCCCTGTGTGCAGCTTCCTTGCTGTGATAGCGTGCTGCTGCTGAAGTCATCGCTAGTTGTGTGTTCTGCAGCAGTGTTTCTATTTCTTTAGAGGGGAAATGTGTTACGGGTTATATTTACCAACTAAACCTGGAGGCTTGTTGTGATTGAGACTTGCTTGGTGCCTTTTCCTTCTGATGGTGAAGACTCTTTTGCAGCTTCTGCCTTGGTTATTATCTATTGGCCTCTGTCATACACGCCTAATGCTGTGGTTGTATTAAAGCGCTGGCTGTGGGGTTTTAGATGTGTGTCTCATAGTCCTTAGGCTTGTTTTGTTTTGTAGCTGTCCTGGCAAGCCTGATCAGCCTCCAAATGAATGTTAGAGATCAGCATGTCAAGGGCTTCTCGTCATGGGAGCCTCCTCTTAAGCCATGTAGTGGCTTCCCCTGCAAGGCTGCTGGAGCTGCTTTCCCAAGGTGGGTGAAGGAGCTGCCTGGAGGATGTGAAGTTGTCCTCACGTGGGATCTAATTGCTTTAGACAGCTTGATGAGACACTGGATGTGCTTGAGCCTCCCTTCCTTGCAGTGGCACTAATGACAAAGTCCTGCCTCCAGCCCCAAGCACGCTGCAGTCACCTCTGAAAGCCTGAGCTGCTCCTACCCAGGCTGGTGCAACCAGATGTCTGTAAGCTGTTTTGCTGTGCCTGTGTGTGGTTCCTACTGTGGATATTGGAGGTCCTGGACTATAATGGGAATTCCTAGGCTGGAGGGTAGGAGGAACATGGAGCCTACATCTGGGATGCCAGAGAGGGGAATGGACAGGAAAGGATGGGTGCAATGAGGCTTGATGAGAGGGAATGTAGGAAGTGTTTCGATGGCTTCAGATAGGACAGTCAACCATGGGTGACTTGCCTGGAGCAAGGAGGCTTTGGAGCTTCCCTGCTTGTAGCAGCTTGAAAGCACATGAGTATGTCTGAGCAGAGCAGATGAGCTCCTGTGAGCTGTTTTACTGCCGTTTATTCCAGCTTTGGAGTTAGTGATGCTTGCGTGGGGTTTGGTGGTGGGAGGTTCTGTATCCACCCATCTCAATGTGGGTCCTCTTGTCTCAGTGTCGGGGTGCTGGAAAGTCACGGCTGACATGGCTGGCTCTATATTCCCCTTCCATGGGCCTTTGCAGACAGGGGTGGGTACCACATTGCTTGGGAGCAACAAAAGGGAGCTCAGAGCTGGAGCATGGCATGGGTCGTGCAGCAGCAAAGCCTTCTGTGGGCAGCAGGATCTGACCAGGTTGCTGCAGAAACACTGCTTATTTCCTGGTAAAAGCATGCTGTGCTCTCCATGTCTTTTGTTGGCCTCAGGGATCTGGTTGTCTGTCACATGAACTTGGAGAAAGCATGCTGTGTCCAGGAAGGAAAACAAAGGCGAACTGGATCCCAGCCTGTTTGTGCAGTGGCATGTCAAACCAGTGACCCTTGGGAGAGACCTGACTCCTGTTCATAGAGCAGCTCTAGGTAGAAAACAACCCTGGGTTACTCATGTGCTTCTGGGTGCTCTCCCCAAAACAGCACTTACAAAGGCAGCGCTGGTCCACAAACAGGTAACCTGATGGACCTGAAGCTGTGACGTTTGGTGTCGCTTCTCATGCCCAAGCTGAAACCAGGACTACCAGGATGCTTGTGGTTGTCAGTGCCTTATGCAATGAGGATTAATCTAAGTAGGTGGAGAAGTATTTCTTGGCTGGGTAACAGGGGGTGAGGCTCCTGGAGGGAACTTGATGGCTTCAGATAGGTGGCAGGAGATGGGGGGGTAAGGACTGCATAGCTGGTGGCAAATCATTGTTCACGCCACAATAAGCCTGGTGGACCCGGCTGTGCTGGTGGTGATGCAAACTGCAGATGGGTCCAGCACCCTTCCCACCCACTCTGGGGTGCTGAATGATCCCTCTAGAGTGGGAAACCATTTATCCCTTGTGATGTGAAAGCAACTGGATCCTTAGGGTGGAGATACCCAGGGCTGGGCTGGTAGTTTACTGCTTTAAAAGAGTGGTTATTCTTCATTCCCTTTCTGATGAGATGAAGCTGCTGTGTGCTTAAATGAAGGCATCCCAGCAGCAGAGCGGGGTGAGATGGAGATCTCCCGGGTCAGCTCTGGCCTCTGAAGCAATGCCTTCAAGTTAAAACTAGCAGAGAAGAGGAGAAACCAAGCGAAGCCCAGCCCCGGCTGGATGGGACCAGCGCGGCAGCAGTGGGTCTGCTGAGTCACGCTGACGAGGGAGCTGCTGCCGGGAGCTTCTTGGCAGCATCATGAAATCCAGCCCCTCCTGATGAGCATCCATAGGATGGGAATGTGCTGGGACTCATGGAGGAGGTGTTCAAGACCCTCGTGCCTGCTCAGAGGTGGCTTCGAGCTGGATTTAAAGCCTGATTTTAAGCTCCAAGATAACCCAGTTCTGTTGCTGCCTTTACCAGGAGGGTTTTCCTCGACCTCTGGGTCTATTTCCACTGCTGTTCATAGGTTACAATGCATTGAGAGCTCTGAAACAGGAAGCTTTGCTTGAGGCTGCCAAATCCCCTGTTGTAGGGTGATGCCTTGTGAACACTGGCTGATGCTCAAGTCTGCTGCACGAAGTCACTTTGCTGATGTAATTCCTGTGCCCTTTCTTTAGGCTATTTACTACAAATACAAGAGTTTGTTTGGCTCAGCCTCACAGTGTTGCTTTGCTGCTTGCATAGCTTGGTTTTATTGTACTGGGTTAAAGTCTTGCACTTGGCTCTGAGCTCTTCCTTGGTCCTAGAAAGTGTATCTGGTAGTGCAGCTTCCAGTAACTGGAGCGGTTTGGGGAATCGAAGGTCCAAACCTTTCTTATTGGCTTAATCTTGCCTGAAAGCTTAAGCTGTAGTATTACCTCCCGGCTAATTACTGATGGGAAATGATAAGCTTGAAGGGATGTGTCCCCACGAGGGAGTGTGGAGGTGGCATGGGCACTCCTTGCTTTCTCAAGGGCTATGCAATCTCTGCTGAGGACTGAGCTGCTTTGCCTGTGTACTGCCACATTGCTGGGGAGGGAACTTCAGGCTGAGGATGGGATGTCCCAGCTGATGGGGTGGGAGGCATCCTTCCTGTCAACCCCCTGTGTCAGAGACCTGTTCGTTGCAATTCCCAAGCGTTTCCTTGAGAGAGCATTAGTTTGGTGCTTGTTGTGGGTTGCTGAACACTCCTCTCCCATGGCTGTTCCCTGGTCGTGCTTCCAGGTGTGAGGCTGCACTGAAGGCTGTATCCCTTCAGTCTGGGATTGCAGACCAGCGGGAGCACCAGAGCCCCTTGCATCTGTGATGCTCTACATGTGCTTGGTCTTGCTGGGATGCTTGCAGAGATTTAAGCCTTGTCAGGGGTGGTCCTGTTAATAGTGGGAAGCAGCTTGTGTCTGTGCCCTGCAAACACCACTGCAGGCTGGCATCATCACCACAAGGGCTTTGGGTGTTACTGGTGTGCGATGGCATCAGCCTGCAGAAGCCTGAAACGGTCCGAAAGCAGTCATTTTCCCCATGGTGCATAATTGGCAGCAGTGAGAGTAATGGGAGGATGTGGGTGCCAGCAGCTTAGCTGGCTTCCAAACTACTGTTCCTCAGCTCCATCCAACCCTCCCCTGGTGCAGCTGAGGCTTCTCCCCCATGTCCCATCCCTTGTTCTTGGGAGCAGAGCGCAGCCCCTCCTGGCTCCATCCTCCTCTCAGGCAGTTGTAGGCAGTGATCAGGTCCCCCCCTGAGCCTTCTCTTCTCCATCTGAACCCCCCAGATCCCTCAGCCCTTCCCCATCACACTGTGCCCCAGCTCCTGCACAGCTCCAGTGCCCTCTACCTGTCTCTGTCTGGGGGTTACGATGGGTACCCTGTTTTCTCAGCTTGCCCTTCTAGGAAAGCTGTTTCCCACTGGATCAGACAAACACTGCGCTCAAGTGTCACAAGCAGCTGAGCAATAGCAGGAGGAACAAGCTGGGGCAGAGAGCTGGGAGTGTTGTAAGCAAGAGGCAATTACGGACCTAACTGTATTTCTTCACCCAGGCTTTTGAAGGACTGCGTGAGCTTAATTCCCTGTGTTTTCCCTGCAGAAACAGGAGCAGAGGTTACTCTTCCCTCCTGAGCACTTGTCTGAGCAGCCTCGTAATGTTGTGGTGTTGCAATGGGAGCATGAACTTCATCTCGCCGCTCTGAATAGTGCCGTGGGTGCAACTGGGGACTGAAGGATGGAGCCCCGCTCATGCTGCTGGGAGTTTTGGGGCTCTTTTGCTCACTGACGGGTACTTGTTGCATTCAAGATGAGCTAACTGAGGCCTCTCCCTTCGTGTGCTTTGTTGCAGACCAGGATGCAGAGCTTGCAGCCGGACCCCAAAGCCCAGTACAGGAGTGTGTACGAGGCGCTGAAGAAGATTGTCCTGACAGAGGGTTTCTGGAGGCCTTTACGTGGGATTAATGTCACCATGCTGGGAGCTGGCCCTGCCCATGCCATGTATTTTGCCTGCTATGAAAAGATGAAAAAGTCTCTAAGTGACACTTTCCAGCATGGAGGAAACAGCCACTTGGCCAATGGTATTTGCAGGGGGGGTTATGCACAAAAATAAGCTTGTGGTTAGCAGCCTGTCCCTTGCTTGCTTGATGTGCTTAGCCTGGCATCTGCTTAGCCTGGCATCCCTCGCTGTGCTTTGCTGTGGGAAGGGCTGCTGTAGGCAGCCAACATTCAGAATGCTGCTGTCAATACCTGGATGGAAGGATGGGAGATGGAAATGTCCTTCCAGGCTTGCAGGTCTCTGCTTTGGAAGAGGCAGGGGGCAGTCAGACAGGCAAGTGTGGTACCTGCCCACCATTGCGGTGGTCCTTGACATGGTGCGACGGTGGGAAGCTGCCGTGACAGCTCCCACTTGACTCAGCCAATATATAACAGCTTTCTGGCTTGCTGCTTTTTGCTAGCAATGTGCTTCCTGGCTTTGCCTTTCAAGTAGCTACAGGCTTTTGGTTCCAGCGGGAAGAGTGAAGCGCTGCCTTAATGAGAGATGACCGAAAGTCATTTGGGCAAGAGAGAATTGGAGATGGAAACCTACATCAAAGGAGAAGGTGTGGCTCGAGAGGCCCATCCTTGAGCCAACTGCACAATCATTAATGGCTCCAACAGATGTTGACAGAATCTGGGCAATTTGTGTTTAAAACTAGACTGAGTAAATGGATGAAAATGCCTAATTATGGATGCACTGAGCCAGTGCTAAACATTGCTCATGCCTCAGTCCAGCACCGGCTGAGTGAACCTGGTGCTTCCCTGCACAAGCAAAACCTTGGGAGTTGTTACAGGAGGTAGCAAAGGTGATGGTTGGGATCCTGGTTCCTGTCAGGCTGCTTTGGATAGGGTTTTTCTGCACTGGGAGTGAGTTGTGTTGCTTGACGCTTCCTTGGGCTGCAGCATCCCAGACAGCGGTACCCAGGTTGGACACAGGGGCTTGGAGCAAGCTGCTCTAGTGGAAGGTGTCCCTGCCCATGGCAGGGGGTTGGAACTGAATGAGCTTTAAGGTCTCTTCCAACCCAAACCATTCCATGATGGTGTTGGCTGCTGCCTCTGCAGATGGCAGTGCCCAGGCAAGCCCTGGCTTCTGAATATCCTTCTTAAAGGATGCTCTTGTGTCTTGCAGGTATAGCTGGGAGCGTGGCCACACTACTCCATGATGCAGTGATGAATCCTGCTGAAGGTAATGCCCTGTGCTGTTGGGAAGTGCTGCACCCCGTTAGCCTGGGAAGACACCCTGTGCCATCTCAGCACCTTAAGCCCTTTGCTTTAGTGACTCTGCCCAACTTTTAACGAGCTCAGGCAGGTCAGTGCATAGGGATAGATTCTGCCTGGCTGCTCTCCCTTGCTTGCCAAGGGGGTGCACAGCATCTGCATGGCATGTTGTGATTTCTCAGGAAAGCTGGTGTCCCCTTTACTAACACAAGGCTGTTACTACTCTGCTAGTGCTTCCCGGGTAGGTAGAGTCCAGCATGAAGAGGGCTAATGGTAAAATGCAGCTAAAATGAAGACAATCAGCTGGGCTGCCAGCTTGTCAGTGTTAATGTACGGGGCTTCTGAATTGGCCCAAGATGAGGTTTTTCTGAAGGGAAAAGTGTCTCTAGTGTTGGAAATCCTTTTAATCACATCCTGATCAGACGAATTGGCCTTTTGCTTGAGTCAGTGGAAGTTGTTCCACTTCAGGACTGGGGTCTGTGGTACTTCACAGGTGATTCAGTCACCTTTCTGCGCCTGTCCTCTTGGTGTGTCAGTGTTTCAGCGCTAATGAGTGCATCTGAGGGTCTTTAACCACTCTGTCTTAATGCCTTTCTAGCTTGAATTAAAGGCACTGGGCAGGCTGGGGGGAAGCAGAGGCTCTATGCAGCTTTTTGATGAAAGCCTGCTGACAAGGAGCTCATTGCTGCAGAAATACCTGCTTTATGTCATAGCAGTTTGGATTTGGAAGGGGGAGGTTGGCTCTGGACGGTTGGGGCTTGGAGCAGGGCTGGGTATTGGGATGACCAGGAAAGATGCGCTTTAGCTAATAAGTCTTTATGTCCCTGTGCCTGTCCTGCTTGGTGCTGCCCACCCTGTGGCCATCGCCTGGAGCAGTGGTGAAGCAGCGGATGCAGATGTTCAACTCCCCCTACAAGTCCGTCCTGGCGTGCATAAGGACAGTGCAGAAGACGGAAGGGTTTGGTGCCTTCTACCGCAGCTACACCACGCAGCTCACCATGAACGTGCCCTTCCAGGCCATTCACTTCATCACCTACGAGTTCATGCAGGAGCAGATCAACCCGCACAGGGAGTACAACCCTCGATCCCACATCGTCTCCGGTGCTGTCGCAGGGGCCGTGGCCGCCGCCGCCACCACTCCTCTGGATGTCTGCAAGACCCTGCTCAACACCCAGGAGAACATGGCCTTGAGCTCTGTGAACATCAGCGGGCACCTCACGGGCATGGTGAATGCCTTCAAGACTGTCTATCAGCTGGGGGGTGTCTCGGGGTATTTCAGGGGGGTGCAAGCCCGTGTCATTTACCAGATGCCCTCCACAGCCATTGCCTGGTCCGTGTACGAATTCTTCAAGTACTTCCTCACAAAGCACAAGCTGGAGAAGAGAGCATCCTAGTGAAGGACTCCCAGGGTGAATGCAAGCCTCCGTGTCCCCTCTGTGTGTGTGTGTGTGTGTGTGTGTGTACCTGCAAGCCCGCCAGCTCTGGGTCTCTGCTAAGGGAAGTACCAGGTTTGTGGTGGATTCACAGCTGATGTCCACTTCTCCCTTCCTCAGGGATTAAAGTGCTCCTCAGCCACGTGTTCCCCTTCTTGCTCCATGAAAAGATTTATAAAGACTCATAATAATATATATATTTAATAACTTTATTTTGGAGAAGCGAAATTGCTGACTGATATTTTTCTCTCTGAATAAGTTGAAGATGTAGTTTACTCCTCACTGCAAAGCTCGGGTTCGCCAACCCGGGCTGGGTGGTGCCTTTTTTTACAGCAAAGAAGCAAAATATCCTGTCACAGAGCTTACTTTTTTATATAAATATAAAAATGGATAATGTTTATCCTTTATTTTTCTATGGAGGCATTTGGCTTGGGTTTGTAACTGCTAGTACAGCTGTTTAAAAAGGGCTCAATTCTTCCATCCTGGGCAAGGAAGGCACAAAAGCATTTATTTTTATAGCCAGATTGGCTTTAATTCTCCAGCATTGAGCCCCCCCCAAACGGTGGCCTGGATTCTTCTGGGGGTCTCAAGGTACTTGGTACCCCCTTGAGACTCATTGGGATGGGGAGGAGAAGGAACAAGGACACCACCAAGGAAGGACATCCCAAAACACTTTGTGGGGGAAACAATTCCATTGTATTTTATAAGGAGACCTAAAAAATGCAGATTTTAAACAGGAAAGCCCTTTTTCTTTTTGCAGATACTTTTTTAAAGGTACATTCTGGTGGTGTGTGGTTCCTGCACAGCCTCATCCTTAACTTATTCGTCCTTTCCCACCAAGGCCCCGATCCCGCTTGCAGGAGTGACTGTGTGCATCCCCATAGCAGGAAGTGGGGTGCATGGAGCTGCTCTGCTCCCGAAGGGGGGACCCGGGGCTTCTGTTTACAGGTTGGCTACAGAGTCACAAGGGTCACATCCTGGCAGCACCAAACCAGCAGCAGGCGGGGAAATCCATAGGGAATTCTGCCCTGCAGAACCGAAGGCACCTCCCAGCCCCATGTTTGACAATAAGCTGCTGTTCATCTCTGTTGGGGAGGGGGGGAAACATCAAAAAGACAGAGAGGTCCCTCATGCTCTGGGTTTGCTGCTGTGGGATGCTGAGCTTTGCAGTGGCCAGCAAAGCTGTGCCTGCTCCTACTGGGAATGGGATTTCCAACCCAAAATGCAGCCTTTAACCAGTTACTTGGGTGATCAGGAGCTCAGGAGGGATTTTAGGGGCTCAGATGTGTGAGCTGAAGTGACAGGACACCAGTTGGCACATCCCCATCCTCCCTGGAAGTGATGTCTCAAGCTGGCACCATCTCCTTGCTGCTGTGCATGGTGCAGCTTGTGGAGATGTGGCTTCAGCTTGCTGTCAGCACGGGGTGGGATGTCTTTGGGGGAGCTGCAATGTGATGAGCAGCTTTTGGGCTGGCACATGTCACTGGAGGTGTCCCAGCAGCCAGGCACCTTGGGTAGGATGACACTAAACAGACCTAAACCTGTTGCTGTGTTACTTGGAGAAGGTAAATCAAAGCGCACCTCTCCAGGTGGTGTTGCACGTGCCTTGTGTTCAATTAGCCTTGTACCATTGCTAATGGTGAAATGAGCTTCTTGATGCCTTTTTTTTGTCACTTAATCTGAATGTATCACTGTGTCAAATGCACCCTGTGTCTTAAAAGTGTACAAATTGTGAGCTTGAGGCCACTGATGGTGGTGGTGCAGCTGGAGAAAGCTCTCGGCGATCTCTGCATGCAGGGGCTGGAGGTCTCTGAGCTGTCTCTTAGCCTTGGATGTCTTTTTCTGTTGAGAAACTGGAGTTTTCACTAACAGGAACCAGAAATGCACCAAATACTTCCTTTTGAGATGAACATTTTTGGGTCACTTTAATATTAAGGGACAAACTGTAGCATCATGTGGAAGGCAACAGCTTCCAGTGTGACTTCAGTAGCTAGAAGTCACACTGGGCAAGCGGTCCCCAGTGCATCATCCTCTTGCTCTGGCTGCTTAGCTTTAATACTTCTGACTTCACCTTGGCTATTCTAGGAGAACCTCATCTCCTATTTGGAGTAACCTGTGAGTAGCTGGGATGTGAAGGCTGGATTTGCCCGGGGATGGGGCCTGTGGACATGGAGTGACAGGGAGGGTGGTCACGGCTGCGCATCCTCCTTGGAGAGGGATGCAGCATCCCATCTGATATCTGTGTTTGGAATGTTTCCTGCTGTATGTGATGCTGGATCCCCAATGAAAGCCCCTTCACCAAAGCCCCTCCGCATCCCTTCTGGGTTTGCCTTTGCGAGTGAAGTTTTACTTTAGCCTGGTATGTGAACCATGTTCTGCTGCTTTGTCTGCAACAACGCACGTTTATTTAAGAGCGAGGATGAGGATCTTTGTCCGCAGTTCTTAATTTTACAGATAGATATATATATTTGCCTGCCTTGGAATTTAATGTGTTTCCTTTAAACGTATACTTAACAGTGCAGGAGTCCCTTTGTGAGATGCTGCTACAGTTGTATCACTGGAGCTCAAGGAAATAAAACATCCTCATTCTTTTTGGCCTTTGAGGCTCGTGCTTGTGGCTTTCCTCGGCTGTTGGGTGTTGAGAGTGGCAGGAGGTGCCCTGATCCCTGGGGGAATGGTGCCTTCTAGTGTTGCCTGAGCGCTCGGCAGGCTCAGCACCTTGCCGTGAGTCAGATCAAGCCCTTTGTCAGTGCATGGGAGGAAGAAAATGACTCCTGGGAGGGGTTGTGCAGCCCAGCAAGAGCTGAAATCTCTGTTATGGGCTTGTGCTCCTCTAGGAGCCTCTGAAGGGCTTTGAAACACAGTCCCGCTGGCACAAGGAATTGCCTCCTGATGTTGGCAAAGCAAACCCACAACTATGGTTTGTTCAGCAGCAAAGCTGATTCCCAAATGGGAATGCCTTCCCCCACCTCTCCATGGCAGAAAGTGCCTGGAGAGCTCCTTGTTTGCTGAGGTTTCACTTGTGTTTGCTGCGTAATTTGAAGGGACAACCCCAGAAGCCATTAAGCTGCTTCAGCTCTTACTCTCCCCTTCCATCCAAAGGAAAAGGCACCCTCGTGGGTTTGCTTTGTGCACAGCACTGGTGTTGTGGGAGGAATAAAGCTGAGCTGAGCAGCACTGGGTTAAAGCAGAGCTTCTGAGCCATGCCCAGAGCAAATGGGACCCATAGGGCTTGGCCAAGGTGGGCTCTGAAGGGAAAAGGTGAGTTTGAATCAGAGCTTAAGTGGCTTTTAGCTCCAAGTAGGAAACGTTTCTGACCATGGGGTGGCTCTGTGCGCTCTTTCTGCTCTGTCTGATGCGCGTTGCTCTGCTCCGGTGTGCCCAGGATGCGAAATCACAGAACCCCTTAAGGAGCCTTCTCTTCTCCAGGCTGAACCAGCCCAGCTTTCAGCCACAGCCCCACTGTTGCTATGGGGTCTGGGGGCTCTGCAGGCAGAGCCCAGGTTTGATCTTCTTGGTCCATCCCAAGTCTCCCATTCCTTATTTCTGAAGTGGATTCTTTCCAGCTTTATCAGGAGGATCTGGGCTTCTCCAGGTCTTTCCCCCCCTTTTCACCTTTAATAAAGCACATGGTTCTTGTTCCAAATCAGCACGAAAACCAGATTGTCTTCGCATTTCAGCTTGCAGTGCACCTCTGCTTCAAAAAGAAGGGCCTGAAACTCCTCGGAATGAGTCTCCAGCTTTAAAACTCTGGAGCTGTGTCTGAAGGATTCTTCTGGGAGCAGCCTCGTGTAGTTTTGACAAAGGAATGGAGCAGAACTTGCTTCCTACCAGTGTAGTATGGAATAGATGCTCATCCCTGGGATATGCACCTTCTGGTGATACAGAAGCACTGATTTCAGCACGTTCCTCATGTGGCAAATAGAGATGCACCTAAAATCCTATCCCTGAACCTCTGTTGGGATGCCCCAGCCCCTCCTGGACAGGCTCAGGTGGGAATATGGTAATCCCAGGGTTCAGCAGCAACCACCTCTCTGAGGAGGCTGCAAAGGGAAGTAGCAGCACAATGCTGCTGTCCTCAGTTCACCCCAAAAGAAGGACTTTCCTTCTCTCACCTCTTCTTCCCTTTCTCTTTTCCTGGTTGCTTTTTAACTGCCAGTGAAAGCTCAAGAAGGTGCAATGGAGCGTTGCTGCCTTGCCTGCCCCATGAGCAAAGGAGGCAAGATCAGAAGATAAAGTGCTATTTATGCCCAGCAAAAACGTTTCTGACAGGTTTATATCCCTGTTTGCGCTGCAGAGTAAATATTGAGCTCCCTTTCCTCCATGTAATGAAGATGTGGTAGTCCTGAAGGGTGAGGTGTGTAACTCGCTTCATGCGTGCTTTGTAAGCGCTAAATACCGTGGTTATATGAAGGCTGATGGGGACCCTGCGTTTCTCTTTATCACAATCACCATTCAGCTGCATCCTATTCCCAGTAATTCCCCAGGAAGTGGGAAATGCCCCTTTATAGTATCTGCATAGGAGGGGGCTTTGTGCTTTGCTGATGTGTGGTTACAGAGGATGTGAGTTACATGGTTAAACTTGCTGATAGTGCCTATTCCTGCCCATCCCTGTGACCTCTGTTAGACCCGGGGGGATGAAGGGATTTTTACCCCGGAGTTACTCAAGGCTGTCAAAATTCGGACTGAATTCTGCTGAAATAAAGGGGAAAGAGGCTCTGTGCCCATGGGAAGAGCTTTCCTCGTCTGCTCAACAAGGAGACATGCAATCGGCCTCAACATCCCGAAGGCTTCAAGTTGCTCTCCTTCCACTTCTGGTGAGTAAATGGAACTTCTTCTCTGTTTCCTCTGGTTTGGGTTTGCTTGGGAATTCTGTGACTTCAGGAATTGCTGCTTCTGTGCTGCGTCTGATGCTGCAAATAACAGTGGAGAATGGAGCTGGTTGTTGAGGGAGGTAAAGAGAGATTGTTCATTGGGAAAGCATGGGCTGAGCCTCAGTTTTCCCAGCAGGAAAAGGCTGTGGCTGAGAGAAAGGGGTGGTTCTTCCCTTGGATGGAGAGAGGCTGGCTGAGATTCCTAGAAAGGCTGAAGGAACCTCTGCAAACCATCACGTTGATGGTTATCTCTGCTCCCTCCTTTCTGCTTTAAACCTCAGGCATCTGCCTGGCTTGTTGATGGCTGTAGAGTGGAAATAGGGAATTCCTGAAACCAGGCAGGATGGGATGCATCCCATGGGACATGTGGGTACCAAGAGCAGCAGCAGAGCAACCAAAACCCAAGGGTGACACCCCAGCTCCTCCATCGCCTTCAAGCCTTCAAGGGTGGCTCCTTAGGAGGAGGAATGAGCTGCTGGAGGTGCCACCCATGGGCATGTGGCATTTGCCAAGAGCCATGACACCGATATCCCCATCTCCCTTCAGGCTGGCTGGTGCTTTGCTTTGGGAATGCATCTGATGTACTAATTGACACTAATGGCTTTGTTGGAATCAGTACAGCTTTTTGTGTCAATATCTTTAGAGGGTATTTCCACATGTGTTGTATGTATCCAATAGAGCATAGCAACTCCTTCAACCTGCAGGATTTCCTGTAGGGAAGATCTGTAGCTGTTCGCTTTGCTGCGCTCAGCACTTGCTCCTATATTGAAGCCTTGGGTTGGTACCAGCAAATGAATTCCCTGCTACTGTGCAGTCCATGATTTATGAACTTCCCAAGCAGTACTTTTCCTAAGGGCCTACAAGGATTAAATGTGCTCCATAATGGGTGAATGGAGAAATAGCAACTGAAGGCTTTGCTGGAGGGTGGAAGGTGCACTATGAGCATCAGTTGTGAACACAGTGGGATGCCAAAGGCCAAATGCTCCCTGGGATGTGTGGATGCTGCTGCTGCTGGTGGCCACATCCCTGGGACAGTGTGTGAGGATGCCATCTGAGGGGTCCTTCTGGCAGAGACATCGGGACCAGTGGTGGCTGCAAGGCCTATGTGCTCCGTGGGACATGGGTGCACCCCGTGTGCCACCAAAGCCCCAGCGGCTGGGTTTTAATCCAGGATCTAGGCTGTGTTTGTTCACCGCGTATGATCATTATCTTTGTTTCTCTTCAAATATTGTCCCTGCTTTAAAGGGTAATGAACATAAAGGCAAATATTTCACCTTTTCCCTCTTGAAATTTCATTAAGCTGCATATTTACCTTGGGTGACAAGATGCAGGCCATGGAGTGAAAGGTTTTCCGGCCACGCCTTGAGTCGCTATCTTATGCTGCTGCAGTTGTCCACAAAGGGAATAAACCCACTTGTATTTATCCATAAGATTTAATTCCTTTTAAAAGACAAGGGATCCCTTTGTAGAACAGGTAAGTGTTTTCCGCCGGGCTCTGCAGGTGTAAATCTGCTGTGGAGTTTTGAGTGGCCAAGCCCTGGATGTGAATGGCTGTGGAGGAGGTGAATGGGATTTCAGCCCCAAATAGTGCCAGTTTTTGGCCATGGGGCTTTTGCTCCTGGAATTAAGCAGCAACCCTACCCCCAAACTCCCATATACATCCCCAGTGCAGCATCCTCACCTTTCCTTTCCTTACTGCCCCTTTCCCGCTGTTTGCTTTTCACCTGCTGTGATTTACACACCAAAAGCCTGTTTGTTATTGCCTGGGATAAAGCAAACCCTCCCAAAGCTGCTCAGAGCTGCAGGTCTGCACCAGCCCGCACAGCCCTGACACCAGAGCAGCTCAATTCAACCAAGCACCTTCCTTTCTAAATTCCCATTGTTTTATTTGCTTTAAAGCTTTGCCCCCTGCGATGGTTTTAGCAAGTGGGTTTTAGCATGAGCCCTGCCCCACGGCTGCTTTGCAAAGGAGACGCAGAATCTCATGGTGAAAGAGAGTGTGGTAGATAAATACTGCAGTAATTCCTCCTTTCACCAGTGCAAATAGAGGATGAGGAGGGTTGATGTGCCATCAACACCCAGCAAAACGCCTCTCAGCACAGAGGGGTGAAACATTGGTCATCTGATAATGATGCCCGGGGTTGTTGGGGAGCAAAAAGTGGCCCCGTCTCTTGCTGGGCACAAAACTGGGGTGAAATGAAGCAGATTTTGGTGTCGAGAATCATTCTTTGGTCCCTCTTCTGAAGCCTGAGAATTCCAGACCCTCGGTTGGATGATGTCTTGGTCCTTAGCTTGCTGCCTCGTGCGCAGGCATGAGGCTGCCTTGTGATGCCTCAGACCTTGCAGAGATGCCTCAGAAGCTCCAGGATTTTTGCCCTAAAATACTCCCTTTACCTATTAGTTGGCATGAAATCCCCCAATGTTCCACATTGCCTGTGCTGATGGGGACCACACTGTGCCTTTGGGATGCAGTCCTGGGGCTAGGAAGGTTTGGTTTAGTTTTTACCATCTCCACCTCTATTTAATTTGACTGAGATGGGTAAAGACCTGAATCATCCCTGTCTTGTTCTAGCGGGAAAAGTGGATGCAGGCAGCTGCTTGCTGGAGGGGCAGCGTGGATATCCACGTTAGAACACTGATATGTGGGGTAAACTCTGTTTGCTCATGGAAACTCACCTGGGAGCTGAGCAATCTGCATTGCCCTGCCTTGTACATGACCATCCCTCACAGCACATGCATCCCATAGACGCTGGCGGAGCTCCCGGCTGCTGCAGCCTGGAAGAAGCATTAGTATTATCTAGGTACAAAGGGAGACCACTACTTGCTCCGGACCCAGCTTGGGGTGGAGGGGAGATCATCTGCACATGTCTGAGGGCAACATTGGGCCTTTGAGGGCGCTTTGCCCTGGTCCCAGCCGATGGGATGATGTTTGTGAAGCCTTTTGCCACCTTTCTGCAGAGGAAGTGAAGGAATTGGCAGGGTAAGTCCTGCCAATCCCCCCGCCAAAGGCCTGGGCACCGCTGTCCCCTATGAGAAAGTGGCTCCAAATGAATAATTGCTTCTATAGAGCTCAGTTTCCCATCTTTTATTCTAAGGGGAGCGGTGGGGAGCGCTGGGTGCCCCCACCCAGGCTCTGTTTGCAGACAGACTTGTGCTAATCCCTTTGCTTTCTGGTGCACTGTGAGCAGGAACCTGTTTGCCTCCTGGGCCATGGAAAAGTACCATGGAAGCTTTGCTGATATCCCCTCTCTTACCTCCTCTTGGGAGCGTGAGCTCCTCAGGATGGGGTCCTTTTCTCCTCCTTTGCCCTGATGGGGGCAGTGCAAACTGTTGGACACAGAGGATGCAAAATCAAAGCGTTGGAAACTCCGCTTTGAAAGCTGGAAATATCCCTGGGAAGCTCAGGAGGTGTCAGGGCTCGATGGGGATGTACATAGTGGGGGGGAGATCGGCCTCATTCCAAGGTTATACCACCTTGTGCCTGGAATAAACCTGCTTTTCTGGGAAGCTGGGTGCCCCAAAAGGCTCTGGATGGGAAGAGCTGGGGAGACCGTGCTTGGCTGATGTCCCTTGGAAACCCAAACCCTTGTGCTGCAAGAATAGGGGGAAACCAACTACAGTGCTGTGAGCATCCTCCCGTGCTGACACTGCAGAGATTCCCCCCCAGGCTCCGGCACTATCCAGTGGGAATGTCCCGTGGGAGCCAGAGCCTCCCTGATGTCCTTGCTCTCCCTGCCATAGCCAGCAGCTCCCCCGTGCCGGAGGGATGGAGGCAGAGCCCAGATGCAGCAGCTCCTTCCATGGCTTTCCCCCTCCCTTTTCCCAGGATGGGCATTGCTGGGGGCTCCATGGCTGAAATGAGGTGATCATGGTGACACCCTCCCTTTCCCATCTTGGGCATACAGCACGGAGCCTGAATCCATCTGCTCACACAGTTGGTACCTGACTCCAAAAGCCTTTCTCTTGGCCCTGTTTCCTTTTCCTCCCAAGACCTGAGCACTTCAGCGCAGACCCACCCGTATTTGCTTCGCTCCTAACTCCTTTTCCTGTTCAACACTTGTCTTATCCCCCGACTTTCCCTTCTGTGAGTGGCCCGCCATGACTTCCTGCAGCCAGATGGCTTTGGAAGCACTTCCAGGGCTCTTTGCTGTGGATTTCTCTCCTCCTTTGGCTGTTCTTAGCAAACAGTGCCCAGGCTGTAACAGAGGAAAGAGGAGGAATGTGCTTTGGGTTTTTGAGAGAGGCAGCAAAGGAGTCTCCCACGGGAATGCCAATTGGTGAAACTGTGTTTTGCCACATCTCCAAAGCACTCCTTATTCTTTTTCCCCCTTTTTCTTTCCCCATCAACTCTCCATCACCACGAAAATCTGCCTCGATGGCTCTGCCTCTCAGCTATTCCCTGTCCCCCCTTTGGCACTGCTGCTGCCGGGATGGCTCAAGGAGCAAAGGGAAGCACCAAGTGGTCCAGTGGCTCAATATGGGCTGTGGGACTCCCTGTCACAGATGGCCTTCCCACAGAGGCTCTAGCTGGGTTAGAAGCAGATAAAGCATTTCTGTGGATGATAAGAGCATCTACAGTAAGAATAGTAAATACTGGAAGTCCTCAAGGGTTGTAAGAGCTCTAAACCCTTGTGCTTTATGGCTTAGTTTGCCTCTTTCCTTGGGAAGCATCCACGCATTCCAAAAGGTGCATCCCAGTGCTCATTGCTGAAAGGTGTTTCGCGTTTCCCTCCAAAGCATCTCTGTACTTACACAGAAACCAGGGGGAAACAGCAGCCTGATGCAATGTCCTTGCATTTTCCATCCCCTATTAGCTCCATGTAGCAATCTGGTTCCCACTGCTCTGCTTTGCAAATGTTGTGTAGGTCAAGTTGAAGATTTCTCTTGGCCCAAGTCCTGCGAGTCTGTGCCAAGTATGTGGTTTATTGCATGCAAATGTTAGTCAACAGTTACATTATCCAAAGGCAGCCTTTTTCTTTCTTTCTTTCCTTTCTTTTTCCCTAGCTTGAAATAAATGAGTTGGCACAAAGCAGTGTAAATGTTGTGTCAGTATCAGAAGCTATTTAATCTTGATGGATGCGTTAGCGGCGGAGCGTGACACTAATTGACAGACATTAAATGATGCTTTCTATTTCTAGTTGTGTACAAACAGGAGTTCTCCTTTGTTAAGGCTCATTAAAACTCCAAGTCTCCATAGTTAGGGGGGGATTTTTCTTTCCTTTATGAATCAAGGGGCTATTTATCCCTGGGAAAGCCTCTCATGTCATCCCTGCTGTGATTAATGCTGTAACACTCTCCGATGCTTTGGTTATCCAAACGGCACAGCCCTTCCTTTTTGTCCTCGTGCTTTGTGCTTGGACAAGAAAAGGAAAAACAGACTGGAAGTTGATCTTCATCCCATAAAGAAACCACTTGGGGGTTGTAGAGAGAAGGGTTGGAAAGCAGAGGAGGGAGAGGGCAGTGCTTGCTGCGGGGGGGGGACACAGCCAAGGTGTTTCCCCATAACAGAGGCTGCAAAGGAGCTGGAGCTGCTGCCAGCATCCCTGCCTCCAACCAGCACTCATGTCTGAGCCAGAACCTGCTCATTTTGCCATCTTAATGCTTGCTTTGGCTTCGATTTGTTCTCTTTTGAAGCTGTTTCAGCTGGGTGCAATGGTAGTCATTGCACTTTGCTTTCCATTCGGGAAAAGCTGCTGCTGCCAACAGCAGAAGGGAGGGAGTGTGTGCCCAAGGTTGGTCCCTCTCCACCCTTGTACGAGGGGAAACATTCACACCGACAGCTCCCAGGATGGATCCTTCTCCTTATGGAGCACAGCACTGCCCTGATTGTGCTGATGATGTTGCAGGGGGAGAAATAAAACCTGGGAGCAGTATTTGTAGTGCAAAACTCCGGAGGCCACCGGGATTAGGTTTAAACTGTGGGATTACAGGTAATTTTGGGGTGATAAAGAAACTACTTCGCTATGTAGGATCTTATTTTTGGGAAGCAGTCACCTGTTTCATGTTCATCAGGTGGCAAATGGGATTAGAGGATGCTCAGACACTCAATACTTGGCTGCAAGAGTGATGGAGCAGTGCTTGGTGCTGAGCAGCTGGAAACAGCGATGAATGATGATTTCCCACCTTGGGAGCTGGTGACAATTCACTGCACAAAACTCACTTGGGTGCAGCATCTGCAGGAGCTGTTCATGGGAGAAGCTGATGGGACACCCATGGTCAGAAACAGGCCCCAAAGAACCCCCAGACCCAGGGCGAAAACCCCACAGAGGCAGCTGGGTTTTAGTAGAGACTCTGCGCTCTTTATTCCAAAGGACAACACAAATCAGATGCAATAGTATCAAAAAATATGTACAAAAATAGCAACTATTTGCACTGGGCTTGCTTTGTGCCAGGACTTAACTATGAGCAGTTGGGTGCTGAAGCAGCAAGAAGGGCATAGTGGTGGTTATAAACCATCAGTGGGAAAAAAGAAGCAGCTACACCACATGTTCCCAAAGAGGCATCCAAAGTGTTCAGTTTACAGCTGATTTTCAGTTTAGGTCTGATTTTCCCAGCCCAGTTCAGTCCTTCCCAATGTTATGTGCCCATCCCCGCTGCTCTTCTGCTGCCTGTGCAAAGGACGCGCCAGGATCCCTATTCAGGGGCAGCTCTGGGATGCTCAGAGCTGCTAATCCAGTGGTTTTAGTGCACAGTCAGTGTCTCTGCATTGATTTAAGCAGCATCCTGAGGTTTGGCAGGGCCTTTTCCCCCTGGAGAGGAACCTGTGCCCTGCTGGGTCTTGGCTTTAAGGCCAGAAGGGCTTTATTTTGTTGTTCCGAGCAGTGGAGGAGCAAAGTCAAAGTGGATAAGCAGCAGGGCTGGGTTTGAAACACATTGCAACAGTGCAGCGATGTCTGCTTCAGGCACCAGGGGCACGCAGCATCTAAGAGCCGGAGCTGGAAGGAAAATGATATCTCCAGATATTAAGGGTTACTTTTAGGCTATTAGGAGGCAACTGCTTGTCCTCCAAAGCCAGCAAGGGCTTTGATAGCAAGAGCACATGAATATCTACTGCAAAGAGCTTCAGTTTGCACATTCTGCCCTCCCTGCCCTCCCTCATCCGCATCCCCCAGCAGCTTCATCTTTGCGAGCTTGCACCATCTGAGTCTATTGCCAAGGCAAAAGATGAGCTACCAAATAACCTGGTTTAAAAGAACAGATCTGAGCAGGTTCTGGTTTAACTGCCTGCATGTCCCTGCTGCAGGAGGGGGTTGGACCAGTGTGACTCTGAGTTCTCTGTCAGACAGAGCAGACACCACAGGGACATTTCTGGTGCTTCACAGGGAAGAAACCCCTACTTCTGTTTTATTGCAGGGTATTCTATGTGCTCCAGCAGAGCTTTGCTGATGGACATGAGTGAGAAAAGCAGTTGATGTGTTTCTTCTCTTGGAAACCTCATTTATTTTTACACTTTCTCCCATGGATTTAGTGACCTCTCAAGTTCTAAGTGTGATTAAGTGCCAAAAAACCCCAATCTTTGCTACTCTACCAGTGCAAATTGTTGTCTCACTAAGAAACCACTTGTCAAGATCTCATCCTCTTGTCCCGATGTCCTGACGTTGGGTTCGGGCTGGTTTCAATGGCAAACAGGGAGTTTGCTGCTTTGGAAGCTGATGGCAGCATTGAGCTCTTGGAGCTGTTGCTATTTTAAATAGCTTATATGGCAATGTTCAAACAGCAGCAACACCCGGATATGCAAAGCTCATCTGTCATTGCGCTATTGTCCGTGTTCCCGAGGCTGCTGGTTTGGCTTCTCAAGGCACCGGCAGCGGCAGTTGGCATCTCAGAGTCCAGGGGAGGAGGGATGGGTTTGGTCGGGGCGAGCTGGGGCCATCGGGCGCTTCAGGTTCCTGTCCCTCATGGCAGAAAGGGGTTTAGTTCACCCCCAAAAGCCACAGGCATTACTTGGGGTGGAGGCTGCGGTGCTGCCTCACAGCATGGAGGAGTACTGTGGGGGGGCTCTAAATCCCTTCTGGGACCACGAGCCATGATGCTATCAATGGCAGAAATGCCATCGCTTTCTGGCCCCGAAAAGCCTGCAGTGTTTTACAGCTGCAGTTCCACCTCATAGCAGTGCTATCAACCGCGCTGCCTTAAAACCTTGGGAGGGCTTTTTTAGGTTCTTTTCTGTTAGCAAGAGAGGCTCGTGGGGCACCTAGCTGCTGATCATCATTGTGAGCAGGCTCTCGGTGGTTAGCCCTGGAAAAAGCAAAGCCGCATTAATCCCCCCACCCCATATAAGACCCAAGGCTGCTCTGTGCTCACCAGCAGCTCCTACCACCCGGGGCTCCAGCCGCTCAGGTAGTAGAGGCAGGGCAGGTAGTGCCAGCCGCCCCGCGGCGCCAGCAGGGATGCTCCATGGAGCTCGGCCGCTTCCTGCGGGCCCAGTCTGGTGATGCCGGAGGCCACTTCTTTCCGCTTGGTTTTGTACCTCCTGTTCTGGAACCAGATCTTCACCTGGGTCTCGGTGAGCTGCAGGGTCCGGGCCAGGCGGGCTCGCTCCGGGGCAGACAGGTACCGCTGGTGGCTGAATTTCCTCTCCAGTTCGAGGACTTGGCTGTGGGAAAAGGCTGCCCGTGAGCGCTTCGCCTGCTTGGGGGGACACGGGGCCATGGGCAGGGGCTGCAGCGGGGGGGCACAGTCTGAAGGGTAGGGCTCCGCTGTGGTGTCTGTGGGAGGAAAGAGATGGGAGTGACTCGCTTGGAAAGAGCCCAAAGCGCTTGATTTTCCCCTTGCAGACAACGAAGTAGCGATGGGTGTCCCTGGAGGGAGGCTTTGGACAAGGGAAGGACAAAGGGAATGGCTTGAACCTGCCAGAGGGGAGACTGAGATGAGCTCTTGGGCAGAAGCTCTTCCCTGGGAGGGTGCTGAGGTGCTGGCACAGGGTGCCCAGAGGAGCTGTGGACACTCAAAGGACCAGAAGCACCGATGAGCTCGGCTGCGGTGGCATCAAGGATGGGCACAAGCTGCCTCTCTGGGCTGGCAGCCCCACAGTGCCTTTGCTGGGCACCTTCCACATTGAAGGGAACTTTATTTCCCAAGAAATCACAGAAATGCATTAATGGGGTTTTATTTTGAAGTGGCATTTTAGGCAGATTCTGTCCTTGGAGCTATTGGAAGCGCCCGGTGAAAGGTTTGCTATTGCACTGCTGCTGTTCCTCCTCCTTCCCCACCCCTGGAGCGCAGATTGGTATTTAAAGTACAACTCATTTGGCTCCAGCAGCCGGGTCTGGATCCTGCCCTTTGCAGAGGGTTATCCTTGACCCAACCATAACCATGGCTGATCCACTCCCCAGCCAGGAGCTTCCACCCCCTTACCTTTGTCAGCCTCTTGGCGTGTCCCTCGGGCTTGGGATGCTCCTGCAGGATGAGGGCTCCTGGTGGGGTGCCCCGGGGCAGAGCTGCCCTTGCTCCCCTCCACTGCAGCTGCCCCTGGCTCTCCGTCCTGGCAGCTAAACCCTCTGCTCTTGCCCCTCTCCGGCTGCACTCCCTGTTCTGCCCCATCCCAGAGGATGTCTTGGATGAGGAAGGATGTCCGGGGCCTGGAGGCGATGGGCACCGTGTGCTGGGCTGCTGCCGGGGTGCAGCTCATCCCTGCCTGGGCACTGCTGCCTGCTCTATGCCTCCACCCAGGCCCTCCTGCTCCTCTTCCTCTCCCTGCCCAGCGCCTCACTTGCTTCCCACCCTCCCGGCTCCGCATTTGTAGGGCAGGCAGCCAAGCCTCCAGGGCCTGATTGGAGATCCCTGGCAGGAGTCGACGCCCTTCGGTGGTGTCTTGGCTCCCACAGGCTCCCTGGCTGTTTGCTGCTCCCCCTTGCTCGGGACACCCTTCCCCATGGATCCATGGGGTCACAGCCAAACCTCCTTTGCCTTCCCATTGCTCCCTTGATGGCAAATCACCCCTGAGCTTTTATGGCGGATGCTTAAGTGAGTTCATCCTTTTGGGGGTCAAAATGCTTCCGAGGTGGGGGTTTGGGTGAGAGGAGAGGGCAGCAGCGTTGCTGCCCTCGAGAGATGGCCACTTGCAGTGGATCCAGAGGAGGCCACAAAGATGCTGAGAGAGCCGGGCTTGCTCAGGTGACAGTGTTCAGGGCCAGGCTGGACGCAGGGGCTTGGAGCAAGCTGCTCCAGTGGAGGGTGTCCCTGTCCATAGCAGGGGTTGGAGCTGGAGGAGCTTTAAGGTCCCTTCAACCCAAACCAGGCTGGGGTTCTCTGATGCAGGCCAGGCTTGGACCACAAGGTCAAACCTTTCTGGTTCAATTGCTGGTATTGATTGATTGATTCGGGGGTTGTGTGTTTGCTTTTGCTTTGGATCAGGTTTTGCTGCAAAGCGGCTGAAAACATTTCACCATTCTGGGGTTTTATTTGCAAATAGTAATAGTAAAGACCAAAATAAACACCAAAGACATTAAGAAACATAAATCAAAACTGCATCTCCAAAGATTAGAGGGACTCCAAGCGTTAACTAGCGTCCATAGAACAGTGACACGCAGCGGTGCGCACAGACCCTGTTCTCCAGTTGTCCTCAGGAAGCAATCCAGTGTTCATGTCCTGTGCTGGCAGCCCGCAGGAGCAAACGCCCTGGGAGCGGGAAGGACCAGACTCCAAAGCACTGTATAACTACATCCCCTGAGTCCCTGGGTCTCCCTCTCTCCTGACCTGCCTTTGCAGAGACATGGGATGGATGTCCTGGAGTCATCGCACTGTGCAGGGGCTCAGAAACCTCTGCATGCGGCTCCCATCCAGGCAGGCTGGGCTCCGGAGTGGAGTGGGGTTTTCCTTGGTGCTTCCCAACCAGTCCTCACCTACCAAGCCCTGATTCCTGCTTGCCCGGTGGCTTGCAAGCACAGGGGCTGGTGCTGAGCTGCACTGGCCATGCCCAAGCTCCCATTCACAGTGTGGCTGCTGGGGGGGGCACTGGTGGGCACCACAGCATAGCCCCCCCCATAAGGACTGCTGCGATAGGCACTGTAGTAAGAGCTGTAGGAGTAAGGGCTGGCACTGTATGGGGCTGGGTAAGGCTGGGAGCCCGCAAGGCAGGGTTTGCCATCCCTGACCAGCACCACGGGCACTGCCACCCTGCGGGCAGGCAGCGGGTGGGCAGCCAGCTCCAGGGACCTATCCTGCCTTTGCCTTTTGCACTTGTACCTGCGGTTCTGGAACCAGATCTTCACCTGGGTGGAGGTGAGCTTGAGCGCGCGGGCCAGATGCTCCCGCTCCGGAGCGGAGAGGTATTTCTGGTGCTTGAACTGCCGCTCCAGCTCAAAGACCTGCGCTTGGGAGAAGAGAACCCGGGGCTTCCTCCGCTGCCGCTGCTTGGGGGGGTGGCAGGGGTCACCTTTCTGCTCCTCTGCCTCAAGAGGGGGGGAGAGCAAACGTTGTCCTGCAGCAAAGAAAACCCAAAGTGAGAGTTTCCTAGTAAGAGAAAGCAGCAGCCCTGAGGTATTAGCTCCTTAGGGCCTTGGATTCTTCACTTGCTTAGCTCTGATAGGAAGCAGGAATCGGCACAGAGAGCGGTTAGACGGTAGGATCAAGAGGCAGGAGGAGAGTATCCTGCCGGGGTGAGAGGATAAGGAAATGAGGTTGGGTGGGGCTCCTGACAGGGTTAAGGCCTGTGAATCACCAG
>JAOEHY010028663.1:0-10858 GCA_025447955.1 Psilopsiagon aurifrons | reverse complement strand
AGCTGATCCCTGCACCAGCCACATATCATGAGCTTGCGGCTATGCTGCTTTCTCTTCCTCCTCTCCACATGGCTGCTCTGCCCGCCTGGCTCCTGCCAAGAGCATTGATGCGAAGGGAGCGCCGGATGGATGGGCAGCAACTGTCAGCAGAGCCAGCCTTGCACAGACGTGATGAACATGTTCCGAGGGGTGCCTGCCAGCCCTGGACCCGCTGTGCTTACAGCATTCCTCCTTCCCCATCCTCTCACCCTGGTTTCATGCTCTGGCTGGGGGATCAGCCTTCTTGAGGAGCAGGAAAACCACCGGACCACGCTCAGCAGGAGGAATATGGATGTTTCTTCCAACTCCTGGCTCTCTTTGCCAGGCTCAACCAGGCTAAAATCAGGTCGGTGTGGCCCCAACCCTGCGGTCCCTTCTAGCCCAGATTGAAAGCAACACAACCTGTCTCTGTGCTGGCACTAAACAGGATGCAGGTACCCAAAGCAGCATCCGACCGACTCTCGAGTCACATCCACCCCGATCTGCCGCCCATCCCTTCTTCATCCACCTTTCCTCTCTCTGTACCCAGCAGCACAAGGCTGGGAAGCAGTCAGTTATAAAAGCCAGCTGGGAAGGAGGAAGGGATGGATGGAGGGAGGGATGGATGGAGGGAGGGAGCTGCCGCTTTTCAACAAAGCCAGAACACAGCGACAGTGCTTATGAGCTTCTCCTCCCCATGTGAGCGCTGAGAAGAGGATTGGTACCCTGGGTGCAGCAGGCTGGGGGCTGATAGGATGCATCAGCTAATTTGCACTAATGGTCCCAGAAAGGCAGGGAGTGCTCTCCAGAGGAGAATGCACTTGAGCAGTAACCTAAATAGATCCGCATTTCCAAGCAGAAAGTCCTTGAGGAGGGAAGAGAGGCCCCTACAGTTTAATTTCCCTCCCTGTCTCTACCAAAACTTGGCTGGGGAGGTTGGAAAAGAGCTGCCTGGGCAGGGAAAAGCATTGGATCTGCAATGTGGGGAGCAGCACTTGGAAGAAGCTGGACCGTGGCTGGACATCCAGCCCCACGCTTGGACAGAGTGATGGCAGCTCTGGGAAGAGCCAAGCCCAGAGCATGTTTGGCCCCATCATCAGCCCAAGGCAAAAAGTCCGCCCATCTGTGCTGCGACAGGTTGATATAGAGGAAGAAATGCCTAAGTAAAATTCCACAACAGGGCATTAAAAAGATGTAATAAAATATACACGAGTTATTAAATATTGTCATCAAGACGAGCCATAAATCAGAGATTTTATGGTTTCTGATTATAAATTCCATTTATTCTGTAAGCGTTTAAAGAAAGAAAAATGGAGACTGGGTAAAGATTTAAGCCCAGCCTTGATGCTGCTGCTATTTCACTGTTGCTTGTGGATGGCACATCTATGGGAGCCAAAGTTGGGGGCATAGAGTTGCCTGGAAGGATCCTCTTTGCCAGCCTATGGGCCATAAAACACCCCAGCATCCTTATGAACACTGCTAAAGATGCTCCAGTCCATGCAAATACGATGGTGGGGTCCCCCTGTGGTCTTCTGCACATGCACTATGCATCTGTACCCTCTGCTTCTCCTCCCCACCTCGTGCTCATGGGTTGTAGGGCAGAGTTGACTCGTTCAGACAGAGAAATCAACGTCATTTCGGGGAAGTGAAGGACAAAAGCAGTGAACATACGAAGGAAACACTTTTCCCCCTTTCAAATGCCAAGAGAAATATCATAGAAATTGCTTTCTTGGAAAGACTCAAGGGTTCACATAAGTGCCAGGGATGCTTCTCTCCTAGATGGTATTTCCCCTTCTTGCCCTGGGGCAGAGGAGATGCAGAGGGGCTGAGCTGTCCATCCTGCAACCATGGAGAAACAGCAGGAGAAGTAAACCTTGGGAAGTTCTCCATGGGGAAACAACCCCCATATCCTTGAGGAGCACTTCAGCTCAAGGCAGCCTGAAGCTTCTAAAACTCCCCTTTGCTTTAATATTTTACAGGCAGCAGTACAATAACCCTGCCACATCCTAGAGATGCTCCTCCTAAATGAATATTTCCCATATTGAATGCCCAATCCCATTTTTCAGCATCACAAACCAGCACCAGTCAATCCTTCTGCAACCCTCAATTTGGCTGAGTCGATCCCTGAAGTGCATTTTGCAGATGAGACCCTTGCAGAAACACACAGTGTGATGTCCAGTTTAGCACAGGCTGTTTCCGTTCACCTTAATCTATTCACCATCCTATTGCACTTTATTTCCAGGGAGACCAAAGCCCATGGATGCAGAACCATAACCCCAGCAGTTAAATCCCATCCTTCAGATAGGCTGGGTGGAAGGTAGACCACAGGGCAGATCCTGTTTAATTAGGGCTCATAAAACCACCTCAGTACTGTACCAGAGAGTGAGGCTGATTTGCAGCTGCCTTTAAAACCAAGCAGGGTTACTGCTTCAGCAGTTTTCCCAGCCAGTTTTATGGATGCAACAATAAAGCCAAAGAAGTTTGGAGTGCTGAGAGTTTTAGTGCTGCAGCACATCTGATAACGTCACACCAGCTTATCGTGCCATCGAGGGAAGGAGAGCTCTGGGATAGGGAGCAAAGACACAGACAAGCTGTGTGAGGGAAGCAAACCCAGCCTTGCTAAGCCACAGAAGCTTCTCAACGGAGAGATAAGACATGCTTAAAATGAGCTTTGCCATATTTCCAAATAGCCTGTGCAAAG
The DNA here is from genome assembly GCA_025447955.1 of Psilopsiagon aurifrons. Taxonomy (NCBI): domain Eukaryota; kingdom Metazoa; phylum Chordata; class Aves; order Psittaciformes; family Psittacidae; genus Psilopsiagon; species Psilopsiagon aurifrons. The sequence continues at coordinate 8,139 of JAOEHY010028663.1, read as the reverse complement.
GTTTATATCCTTCCAGATGAAGCAGTGATGGGCTGCCAGGCCCAGGAGCTGCCGGCCTGGATTTATCTGCCCATCAGGGAGCAGCTATTCATGGCTGGGGTTTATGGGGTGCATCATGAAAGGAGCCCTACAAAGCACTGCAGGAAAACATCAGGATACATCATCAACACCTAAAAAATGAGGAGGTTTTAATTCTTTTCTTAAATTACTGGGTAGAAATGCTGCCTCCTCCTCCCAAACTCCTCCTGAGCATCCACTGGGGACCAGATGATCTCCAGAGATCCCTTCCAACCCTAACGATTCTGTGATCTCAGGCTGCCCCTGCCCACAGTGCACATTGCCAGGCTCTCAGCCTTGCAGAGTATCTGTCTGCAGAGGGCACTCACTGGGCAAGGAGCTGGGCTGGGGACAGAAACAGGGATGAGTTTATTCCTGACGCTGAGCCCTTGCACAAGGGGAACTGGTTTGTCCAGCATGACAATCCAGGTGGGTGTTTGGAAAGGTACTGGCAGATCAAGGAAATAAGGGGGGGAAAGCAGCACACAAGCTTTCTGGGATAGGAAAACCACCAGAGGATGAAAACCTCCCTCAACAGCTGCACTCAAACAGGGCAAATCAGTGCTCCCCTCCCTGCTTTGCCAGCTGCCACTGTGGGTATAAATGTGATGAAGCAAGCTTTCTGCATGAGAGAGGCCAATGTAAACTCCACACAAACCAGGGCAAGTGTAAGGAAGAAGAAGAACAGAGCGAGACTGATGGGGTCAGGGCACTGCTAAGGATGTCAATACCCATCACTCACTAATAACCTTTCGGTAACTCCCGACCTGCAGCTGCTGTTGTGAAACGGCAGCAAAATTAAAGCAGAAACGAAGCAGCATTGGGTCCTGGCGAGAGGAGGCAGCTCTGACAGGCAAGGGAAGGGCCTGCCACAGACACAAGAAGGGGCATGGTGCTGGACCTGCCAACCTGGATCCCCCTGTGATCCCAGGAAAAGTGCAAGGGATGCAGAATGCAGCGGGAAGGGGGACGGGTCGGATGTGTGGTACCCAGCCCAGCATGGAGCAGGAGGTGAAGGAGGCAGAGAGGAGGAGGGGATGTGCGGTCCAGCATGCTGACGGAGGTGAGCATCCTCCTCAGGGGGAGGAGAGAGGAAGAACATGGCCAATATAGACCCAACAGCAATGGCTCATGACAGAGATACAATCAGCTTGAGTTTTTGGGGATTTCTGCTAACCAAAGGCTGTTTTCCCAGGTTCCAGGTGGGTCTGGGGGGCTCTATCCCATCCATCCATAGAAATAGCAGAAAAAGCAGCAAAGGTCCCTCTGCAGCGAAGCTGAGCACTACCCTCCCTTCTCTTCCTGCCCCCTGCTCTCCGTGCAAATTTAAAGCATGTTCCAGATATGGGCTGACCTTTACAGTACACATGAAAAGGCAAAAGGAGACTTGGAAATGCACAGAAGGGAAAATACGCCTTGGAATGGAAAGCAGAGCGTGCATGTCGCAGCCAGCAGAGCAGGGCAGACAGAGCAGAAAGGGAACCTGGCCTGGGATCAGTCCCAAACAGCCCCAAATCATCATCCTGATGCTCTTTTACACCCAGAGTGAAAGCCCCAAGGGCAGGACCTGGGTGGTTTTGACCCAAAAGCACACAAGGACCAGCTTCTCTTCCAAACAGACCTGCTATCACCCTCACTGCACTCCCCTAGAGCTTTGAAATGAGCCTAGAAGGAGCATCAAGCCCCTTCAGTGGGTTGTTCTTGCTGAGAAGCATCCCTAAGGCTAATTTGCAAGGATCTCTCAGCTATTTAATCAGGCCCATGTAGAGATATTGAGGGAGGTGGATTCCCCAGGCTGGTTTATGGAGCAGTAGACCATGGGCAAGACTCTCCTGCATTAACTCATCCATCTCCCACAGCCGGCAGAGCATCCTCCTCCCTCCCCATCCCATGGATACCTGCCTTTCTGGTTTATCACCCCTCCTCCAGCCTGCTGTTGTGAGAAAAGGAGGACAAGAACATCCCCCCTTCCTGTGACAGTGGTTCTTCTCCACACCAAGGACAGCTCTCACGGAGCAAAAGTGCATAGAGGGAAAGCAATCAGGAGAACCATGGGAGATGCTCTCACACACACAAACAGCATCGACCCCGCTGGGTACCCGTGGACATGTGTATGGCAAGAACACACGGGTTCCTGGGGTCAAGTTAAAGCTCTTTCAGCTTTAACTTGGTCCATGGTGAGGGCTCCCCCACTTGTGGGCATGACCCTCCCTTCATCTCCCGGCCCAGCCGCGATGTGAGGATCAGCTCAGGCTCCTCTCTGCAAGACATCCAGAAGCTGAGACAGAGCTGATCCATCTTCCCTGCTGAAAGAGTGTAAACAACTCAGCTGCAGGCTTGGAGTGCAAGAGAGGACACGCAGTTGGAAACTTTAAGGGCCAATTTACTCAGTAATTTACTAAACACACTAATAATTGACATTGCAAGCACCATACCGCTGCCCCCCGCTCCCACCTAATACCCATAGCAAGAGGGAGAGAGCAGCATTCCCTGTCCTAGCTGCTCTACAAAACCTCCTCTGCCAGACACAAACCCAGTTGCCATCTGGGCAGCCTCGCTCTGCTCATTCCCAAGCAGCACAACAGCATTCCTGGCAAACCCCACGCTCCTGCTTAGCATCCGTCTTTCCCAGCGCTCATTCCACCTGAGGATCTGCAAGGGAAAGGTGCATTGTAATTACCAGCCCTTCCCTGGCTGTAATTAAAGACAAACTAAAGGGAGTTCTGCCCAGTCTCCACATCTCCCTGAAGCTTTTCCCAATGCCAAAAAAGCAGCTCTGAAGGAAAACTCTGAGCAGCTTCTTGGAAGAAAAGCCGCAGCTCAGACTGGAGTTATAACCTGTTTCAGTTACGGTACTCAGACTAAGCTTCCCCCATCCAGCCAACAGGAGAAGGATGATCCCCAGGTATCCCCCATCCTTTAGCCTTGCTTTAGGAGGGGAAGAACTGTCCTTTCTGGTCAGAATGGTGTTGAAATTGAAGCTTCCTTCAGGAATGTGTTCATTTGGACAAAATCATCCTTATGCTTTTATTCCGTGTTTCCCTTCATTTCATTTCCAGGCACCTTTGCTGGCTTTTAGTGGTTTATATCCTTATCTAGGAAACCTTTACGAGAGCACTACAGGCACTATGAACAGTTGGTTGTAGAATAGAATCCATGCTCAAAGGACTAGTGAACACCTTTCCATTTACTTCTGCCCTACACCTGGCTGGATCCATACATTAGAAAAGAGGGTGAAGATCTGATGAGTAGTGACTCCAACAGCTCAACGGTATAAGGGATTAAAGACCCTGTCAGACACAGCTTCTCTGGGTACCCTTTGCCAGCTCCTCAGCATCCTCACAGGGAAGAACTTCTTCCTTGCATCCAACCTGAACTTGCCCTGTTTCAGTTTGAACCCATCACCCCTTGTCCTATCACCACGGTCCCTGATGAAGAGTCCCTCTCCAGCATCCTTGCCCCCTTCAGACGTTGGAAGCTGCACTGAGATCTCCCTGCAGCCATTTGAGCATCTTCAACCTGAAAATGCCTCCAGACTTGCCACTTCCAACAACTCGGCTCACAGTTTGCAATTCATCAGTCACTTGATTCGTTTTGCCTCCTTTTCTGTTGCTGGGTGGCCTGTGAGTCCCTATGGGCAACAGCACCCTGCCGTGGTTGTAATTCCAACTCTTTCCAATGGACCAGCAAAACATGCCTGTAAAGTTGATGGAGTTTTCTTTTTGGCGATGCTTTTCTTTCCTTTTCTTTCATTAGGAGATATGTTCATTAGGAAACTATCAGAAACCTCTGGGGCAGCTTGTGCTTCTTCTAATTCATTTTCCACATGGATAATGAGCCAGGAGTGAATTTTTTAGGGTGAATTTAATTGACCTTTGCAGTGGCATTAGGCAGATTGGCTTCGAGTCTATTAGAGCATAATGTAACCTGGTGAGATTTTAGGGATGCTTCTTGGAGAGAATGTTTAGAGTTGGACTGCGTTGCTCCTTTCCTCCCCTTAGCTTCATGGAGAAAAAAGAAGGATGGCTTGGGAATACAGAGGGATGAACAGACGGGGAGAGAATTAAAAGGGAGAATGAGGAATAGAATAAGGAGAGAAGAGCTCGGATGCTTGGGGACAGGCAGCAGCAGCCACCAACCAAGCAGCTGGCCCATTAGCTCAGTGACATGGTGCCAGCTTACACCAGCTGAGGATCAGGCCCCGGGGTGATGGAAGACATCCCAGCTTTGCAGGGATGGCTCGGGAGCGGCTGGTTCCTGCTGTCTCATAGGGGAAAAGGGATCTGCAAGGACTGGCAGATGTCAGGCTCGGTGCTCTGGATGCTACAGCAAGGGATGTGAGCCTATCTGCTTAAAGCTGCCCTTCCTGGGGCAGATTGAGCTGTCTCTATGGAGGCTGAAGGAGGCACATCATGAAGGGAGTGACATATCCCAACTCGCGTCCAAAAGGACATGTCAGATCTCCGGGATTGCTAATAGGGGCTCTCATGAGACAGCAGAATGTGAAACCCACTGAATTTCACTCCAGAGCAAAGGAACAGCACCACAGGTAGGCACCATGCTACAGAGCCATGTCCTGTACACCCCTGCCCCTCTGCTCTGTTCTCAGAGCACGCTTGGGACTCAAATGTATTGTGGTGCGACACTATACAGCACCCCAATAGCCCCAGGTGGTTTTCAGAGAACACCCAAGCCTCACACCAGCAATCAGTTTCCATCCTCTGGGTTCAAATCCTGCTTCTAGCCCCTGCAGAGAAGAGGTTCTCACCTTTCAGCATCAGCATCACCACCCTAATACCCTCATGCCAGGCTCTGGGACAGAAGGGATAGGGAAGAGCGCATCTGCTATGCATCCTCACCCCTTTGCAAGCCCTCTTATAATAAAAGAGCAGCAATCAAATGCCCTGGGAAAAGTGGGATGCCAGGAAGCCGGCATGACACAGATGATGCCACCTTTTCCCATTCACAACACCAGCATGCCCTGGAGCTTTAGCTGTGCTAAACTCCATCTGATGGGGCTCTCACAGGGATCACAGGATGGGGACCCAATGCCCCAGCAACGGCTCCCAACAGCATCCTCCAGAAGCCAACATGAGCAGCCCAGTTATCACAGCCCAACAAAGGGGAGACCACCAGAAACACCCAGTTCTAACGTAGCAGCATGAAAGAACTGTTATCCCTTGAGTGGGAAAATCTGCTTGGGGGGTTTTGAAGCATCACTTGGTTTACATTGGGTTTAATCCCTACCCAGCATGGATAATTTTATGGATAACCTCAACCTCTGTCTACACAGGGCTGGGATACAAATTTCCAGGCTCTCCCAGCCCACACCATTCCCATTTAGTGTGCAAGCAACCCTCTCTGAACTCATTCCCCAGCCACTGATAAGGCAACAGGGTGAGAAATGTGCAGCTGAGAGCCCAGGGCAGGGCTGAGGGCAGCAAAACGTGGGCTCAGGCTGATGCCGTGGTGTTGAACCATCCCCATCCTCCATCCTTGCCATACAAAGAGCTCCTGAGGGATTCTCTGCTCTGTGCCATGGCACTTGCTTTCACCCTGCTGTGACACAAATGAGATTTCAAGCATCCTGATTTCCAGTTACAAATCCTCCACCGGGCGCTGACCCGCGCCTGTTGTGCCACCAGATCTTTGCTCATGTACAAACCGGGCTGGAGGATGCTTCTTGCTGCTCCTCCTGCACCAAAGTGGTCACAAAAGGGTTAATAACCTGCTGTGCTTTCCAAACTTTGCTGGGTTCTGCTCCCCCACCCCAAGAGGCTGCACTGAGGGAGAGGAGGGTTTCAAAAGAGAGCCGGAAAATGAGAGCAGAAAGGGGAATGTTTCAGCTGGATGCAGTGGAATGGAAGGCTTTGTGGCTCAGAAAATTAAGGGTGTAAGGGGTCTCTTTGTGCTAAATGCTCTGGATGGGATGAAAGTAAATAGAGCTCAGTTAGGGCAACATTGGGAACATTTTTTAGCCCTGTTAGGTATTAATTTCCCATACATCATCTGCCTGTCCTCTGCCTGTTTGAAGTGCTCAAGGTTTCAAGCTTCAAAGCACGGCTGTGCACAAAGCTCATGCATCCGTGGGGAGCCACCTCAGCAGGTTCCAGCCCTGTCTCTCAGCAGGACCCCCCTCCCAACAAGGCCATCCCTTTCCACCCGCAGCCTATGGCTTGTGTCACCATGTGGTGAGTTCCTCAGGTCTGTGCTGCAGGAGGAAGCTGGGAGGGGGGGGGCAAAGCCCAAGTACATGAAAGTACTGACCCACTTTGTAGCCCAAAGCACTCATTAAAACCCAATCACATGTACACAGACGCCTGGAGAAGCCGGTGGGGTCACAAACCCCATCCCTCGCATCGCTGTCACTGAGGAAGCACCTACCAGAATCAATGGGGCTTTGTTAGCTTGCGTCAGCTAATGAGGATAAGGCCATTTATTGTTTCAGCACCACAAAGGAGGCCCTTTGCCTGACTCGGAGCAGGCAGCCTACAATGATCTGGGGTTTTTCTAGGGTGATGTGGCTTTGACAAGAGAGGTCTGTCCCTTAGCAACATTCCCAGGCTCAGGGTGGTGTCAGAGTCCCCCTTCATCTGTCCCCACTGGGTTCTTCCAATCCCCACTGGATTCTTCCAATCCAATCCCCTAAATTGCTTTGCAATGACTTGATAATGGCATCAGTGAGTTTCCCTCATGGTAGTCCCAATTTGCTTGTGGGTGAACAGCAGCACGACTGACCAAAGGGCAGAAGGCAGAGCCGAATCTGACCCAAAGCCAGGCTAGGCAAAGCCCTACCGTCTGCCTACTACGAAGCCAAGTGAGCTGAGGTTACTTGATTGTAAGAGCAAGTGGATAAATAGCCAAGAAAATAAACAGCAGTCATAATTAATGACAAAAAATCATCATCATTATAAAAGCCTTTCCTTTTTACTCCTGCACTTTGTGGCCATGGCGCTCAGGGCACATCACATGCCGGAGTAAAAACTAATTATAAGCAGCAATTACAATGGTAATGAAATAATCTCCTTTCCAAAGCTGATTCCCATTCATTTTCCATGCTGTAAATAAGGGTGAGCACTGAGCAGGGTGGGTTCTCCCTGCTCTGCATTCCAAACCGTCAGTGGGAGAACGCAGCATCCCTGGGACCATCCCGCAGGAGTGAGTTCTGCAGGTGGGCACAAAAACCGTGCAGGGAGTTTGGGATGAAAAAGAAGCAAAGCAGCATTGCGAAGACTTGACTTCTCTCCTCCTTCAAGTGACTGACACCAAAGTGAAGCTTTCCTTTCACAACACTGTTGGAGATGAAAAACAAGGGGGTGAAGGAGGATGCTTTGGATGGCGATGCTGAGGAGCAGCGTTTTTCCCCTCCTAGACTGTGACTCAGGAAAGCACGTGGGCACAAGCTGATGTGTAAGCCAGCGGCTAAGCAATAGCCTGACTGATGAAGTACTCAGGGTTTGCACTTCATCGCTCTCCTGAGTCAGAGCTAGCATCTTGCTCCTGCTACCGACTCATCTCACATAAGGCTGTGGATGTGACTTGGCTGACCCACACCTCCATTAACCCCAGGGAGAACAAAGATAACGATGCTAACTCACAGCTCTTCCTTGGTGCCACCACGAAGCCATAAATACACTCTGCTTTTTGGCTTCAGACCTTGATTTCTATTGCAGAGGACTCAAGTAACTGCATTGCATCAGCTAGGATGATGACCAGGCCCTGAAAAGCTCTCCCCCTGCCTTGTAGACAGCCACCGAAGTGCTGTATTTAGTCATAAGTGCAAAATGTGTGGGTTGCAGAGAGGGAAAAGCAAAAAACTCTGCATGCCACAGGGAGGGCACAAGACCCTCGTGTCCTTCAGGGTTTTTCCAGTCCAAGATTTTCCTGTCTCTGCTCTGGAGAAGAGAAAGCTCCTTAAGGGGAGACCTTGGAGCAGCTCCAGTGCCTAGAGGGGCTACAGAAAACCTGGAGAGGAGCTTTGGACAAGGGATAGAGGGGCTCTGGACAAGGGGAATGGCTTTAACCTGACAGAGGGGAGACTGAGATGAGCTCTGAGGCAGAAGCTCTTCCCTGTGAGGGTGC
>JAOEHY010028660.1:0-45089 GCA_025447955.1 Psilopsiagon aurifrons | reverse complement strand
GTACCCGGGCGGGTGAGTGGCGGCGGTGGGTCCGGGTTGCTCCATCCGTGTCCATCTGCTCTGCAGACCCCGCCGCAGGGGGGGCATTCGCCTAGCTCGGAGCGGGGGGCAGTTCTGGTGCGGGGGGCCTCTCGGCGGTTCGTGTTCGATGGGGCTGGGGCCCATCTCCCTGTACCCCCGCTCCCTCCCTCAGGCCTGCGCTGAGGCGGGCAGGGCGCTTGCTCGGGGAGGCCTGTGGGGTCTTGGTGGGGGGTTGCGATCCGTGCTGGGCCTTCGTGAGGGAGGAGGAAGCTGTAGGCCACTGTCAGGCCCTGGAGGGAGCCTCTCTGTCACCGCTGTCTCCTTTTCGGGACAGGATGAGCTACCCACCTGGGTCGCGTCGGAGCGGGAAAGGGGCTTGGGCGTGCTGAAGCGGGAGGGGATTGGCTCAGGGTCGCTTGAGGCTGTTCAGGCGCCCAAGTCTAAAGGGTATGTAATCAGTCTCAGATCTGCTTCATGTTCCTGTCAGGGAGATGAAAGTAAAGCATTTGTGATGCTGGAAAGTTGCTATGTAAAATCTGCAACTGGTGCGACCCCAGGGATGAATTAAGCTTAAAGTAGGTTTCTGAACGTAGGAGTGGTGTGGCTTGTGAGGAGCTGGGGAGGGAAGGTGGCAAGGGAAAAGTTGGGTCTGTGTTTGATGCGTACGTGGATACTTTTCAGCGTTGTGCATATGGCTCCTGCAAAGAAAGGTGGTGAGAAAAAGAAGGGACGCTCTGCCATCAATGAGGTGGTAACTAGAGAATATACCATCAACATTCACAAGCGGATCCATGGCGTGTAAGTTCTTTTTATCAGTGATACAAGTCTTACATAAAGTGTTTGGAAGCTGGTTCAGTTAGTTTTAAATGGCAGAGAACAAATCCTTACTGGCACTGATGCTAATGTGTGACGGCTTAGTCTGTTGTGCTACGGTTGTGTTCTCAGGAAGCAGCTCTGTACCTGTGCAGACCTCCAGTTAGCGTGTGGCTTTTGAGAACAAGAAAGTTTCGTTTTTGTGGGTGTTCCTGGACTTAATTTGAAGTTACATCTATTTACCTCTGTGCACAGGTTGTCATCTCTCCCAGGAGAAGTTTAAAAGTTTAGCCTACTATGGCAAGTTTTAGAAATGAAATACTGTTGTCATCAGATGATTGGCTCTGTGCTTGTCACTAAATTGTGTGAGGTATAAATTGGGGTATGACTTGCTTGAAACAATGTTTGTGTGCAGACAAGAGTAACTTTTTACCTGACAAAATGTTGAACCTCATACAGCCATGTAGTGGTAAAGTGCTTGAAAGTACTTCTTGAGAAGCTGCATCTCTCTTTGGTTCTGTTTGTGTGTGTATGGCTGCAGTCACGTAGAAGAAAACTACATCCAAATCAAAGCAACTGGTGAAAATGCTGAAGCTGGCTTAGAATAAGAGAGAAACAAAACAGTATTGCAAACCCATGGGTTACTCTGGGAGGCAGTGACACCTTTAAATGGCAATAAGACATTCTGGCCTTGCCTGTTGATTGCTTACGGCAATTCAGCCTATTTTTAATACTGATGATCCTGTTACCCACTTTTCTTTTTGGGTTATCCTCTTCTTAGACATGAAGTACTTAGGGGTGCAGTACTTGCTTAATGCTTGTCTCAGTTGTAATCACTCACACACTTCCAATTTCCAGCACTAAATATCAACAGCAGTGTGCAAATAATACTAAATAGAACCCACTGTGGGACCTCAGACACTACTGGCACTAGTTGTATGTCAGAGTGTGGAAGTAATACATGTGGCACATTCACCGTGCAGCTGTAACTTTTAATGTAAATGCACAGTTGTGCAGAATCTGTCCATAACAAGCATGAGACAAGCTATACTTGTAAGAAAATGCAAAGCCGTTCTCATGATGGCATTGGTGCAGTCCTGCTAATGTGAAGAAAGTAACCATCAGCAGCCTTCCAGTATCTGAAGGGGGCCTACAAGGATGCAAGAGAGAGACTCTTCATCAGGGAGTGTAGTGATAGGACAAGAGGGAATGGGTTTAAAATTAAACAGAGGAAGTTCAGATTAGATAGAAGGAAGAAGTTCTTTCCTGTGAGGGTGATGAGGCACTGGGACAGGTTGCCTAAAGAAATGGTAAATGCTCCATCCCTAACAATGTTCAAAGGTAGGTTGGACAGAGCCTTAGGTGACATGATCTAGTGTGAGATGTCCCTGCTCATGGCAGGGGGATTGTAACTAGATGATCTTAAGGTCCTTTCCAACCCTAACTATTCTCTGATTATATGATCAAATACTGTTTAGCAGAAGCTGTTACATAGAATAGCATAATTTTTGTTCTGCTGTTTATTTCAATACAGATACAGTTTTGTCAAGTTTATGTTACTATTGTACTGCTTTTCTCTTCAGCCCGATACTCAAAAGTATTTATGAAAGCTCTGATCTCCAAAGTAATACTGCAATAAGTTTTAGTGTCAGCTTGTTTGAATAAGACATCTAGGCGATCTTGCAGTTGCAAAATTTAACTGAAATTATTCTACATGAAGTGTTTAAGGCCAGGTGGGATGGGACTTTGAGAAACTTGCTCTAGTGGAAGGTGTCCCTGCCCATGGCAGGAGGGTTGGAACTAGATGAGCTTTAGGGTCCCTTCAAATTCAATCTATTCTATGATTCTGTGTGTGGTTTCTATTAGCTTAGATATGAAGGTTAGCAGCTATCTACCAGAGTAAAGGTCTAAGTCATGTTATGGTGCAGCTTGTCCTAGAGTTAAAGAAATGGCTTTTGCATTTGTCCCAGGGGCTTCAAGAAACGAGCACCGCGTGCTCTCAAGGAGATCCGCAAATTTGCGATGAAGGAAATGGGTACTCCTGATGTTCGCATTGACACCAGGTTGAACAAAGCAGTCTGGGCTAAAGGAATAAGGTAGGTTTCTGCAACTTTCCTTACTGGGTGAGGAAGGACCTTAGAACTGTGTATGTGGAGGTACAGGACTTGGAAAAAAAAAGTATACAACTTGCAGTGTTCGCATAGTCTTTGCAAATGCTTGCTTTCTTACAGCATGCGTGCTAGGCTAAGCTTTCTGTCACCTCTGTGTTTCTGATCAGCTCCCCAGCATATCTGTAGCAAAGCTTTGGTAAACTCTGGCATTGAAAAGAACTTCCTCCAACTTCTAATAAGAATAAAGCAAAGCAAAGAAGGAATGTGGGCTTGGGGGCAGAAGGCAGGGGGAAGGAAAGGATTGGAGTATTGTAATACTGTAGTATCCCAATCCCTGTTGGAGCAGTTTTTAGAAATGTGGCTTTTTAGTGATACCTGCAGTCCATGATAAGTACCTGGTATTTGTGTCATGTGTCTGAACATGACACAAATACCAGGTACTTATCATGAATACACAAAGCATGCACAATTGATACTGAAATACTACAAAAGGAAAAAGTGAGATGCATTTTAAATAGGGCCGTTAATCTTCATGTGGGAGCACACATGCTAAGTAGTTTAGGGAACAGAAATTACAGTGTCTGTTAAATCACTGCTACAGAGGCAGCTGATTCAGCATTTGACATGTGTGAAGATGGTCCAGAAAGACTCCCGTGAGGAGTGGGATGTCTTAAACCATAGTAAAAGATTTATGGGTAGGGATTAATACTGTGAGTGATACACTAGATACATGTGAGCCCTTGTTTTAAACCATGTCTCCTAGGAATTAGATTCCCAAGTCTAGCCTCTTGACATATTTACAGTACTTTACCAGGAGCTGTGTGTTAGGCCAACCCTTCCTTCAAAGACAGAGTGAGAAGATGGGACTAAGTTACTGTGCCTCCTGGGCAGGGGTTCTTTGTCCTTCTTGTTGAGATGTTCCAGTTCACAGGCAAGGAAGAAGGAGTAATTGAACTAGATGACAGTGTATCTTTAGAGCTTAGTAGTGAGGCTGCTAATCAAGACTTAACTGGTAGAAATGCGGTCTGTGGAGGAAGGAGTCCTCGCATTTGTCTTTCCAGTGTGAAAACTGCAATTTTCACTGGTTAGAATAAATAATGTATGCAAAGTAAAATATCTTCCTCTGGAAGGATCAGGAAAGGCTAAAATCAAGAGGCCAGCTACTATGATAGTCAGTGATCTAAGTAAAGTAGTGAAAAATGTGATTGACTTGTTTCAAGAAGGGAGTAAATCAAAGCAAGTTCCCACATCTTACTGTATCCATTTGATTTAGTAAGTATGCTCTTGAGAACATAAAGCAAGCAGGAAGTTCCTTCACATATGCTGTGAAACAAAGTACTCTGAGCAGGAGTTTTCCAGACTCTCATGTTCATTTGAGGTGAGAGGTTACTTGAAAAATGTGGATGAATTACTCTGCACCTTCCCTCAGCAGTGTATTTTGGGCAGTATTAGTGGAGGATGCTAAGCTGTGACTTTGTCCTGGGTTCCATGCTGCTAAGGAGTAAAATGACTGCTGCAGTTGAACCCAGGACAGACTTGCAGTCAGAACCATTGTAAGTGAATTAGTTGTGTTTCCACACTCTTTGTGAGGAAGAAATGTTGGATGATTTGTATGCTTGTGAATACGATCTTGATTCAGGTCTGCTGCTCACTAGAATTTCCACATGACTTCTGGCATACAGATTAGACAGTACTCTGACTCTTGACAGGTGCCTCAGGCTTTCAGAAGAGATTGTTGGGGTTTTTTTAACTCACTCTTTTCTGTTCTAGAAAGAAATGCTGCTAGTAAGTAAGCTGCATGCTGATCATCCACACTGTGCTTCATGATCATCTTCATAGTGTATTTTGTCAGTCAGTAGTGGACAGAAGATCCGCTTCTGACTTTATGTTCCCACTGGATTATGGGAACATCTCATTCAAGGCTCGGCTAAATCTTAGCTGCTTACTTTAAAAAAACTAAAAAAACAAACCAAAACAAAAAATTCCTCTAAGGCAAACAGTACAACCTCTAAAGTACAGGATTTGTCTTGTTATGATACTGAGATAGAAACAGAATTTACTCATCTTTGCACAAATAGGCAAAGCTTAAGAATTTGGAAGGGGGGGAGAGTAATCATGGAGCAACAAACTTTTTTATGGCTTATCAGGTTTCTGGACATATTTTACTGAAAACTAATCTCTTGTCTTTATTTTAGGAATGTTCCTTACCGTATCCGTGTGCGTTTGTCCAGAAAGCGCAATGAGGATGAAGATTCACCAAACAAGCTATACACACTGGTTACCTATGTACCAGTCACAACGTTCAAAGGTGAGGTTGCATGCTGTCTCTTTTCCTCCGTGCTCTTTTCTGAGCATGCAGCAAAGTGGGACAGCTTCCCTTGCAATGCAAAATTCAGATGAAAAGCATGCTAAAGGGGCCAGACTGCTGTCTTAAACTAGCTGTGCCGTAGAGAACAGGGCTGCTAGCTTGCCTGATCAGCATTAAAAAGTAAATACAATGATTAGTGAACTAATCATTTAAATTTTGAGAATAAAACCCCCTAGCCATAGTTGTTAGGGTAGTTTTAAAGTTTGTTCTCCCATATAAAGTCCATCTTCTGATGTCAAAAGCTCAAGTAGGTTGGGCTTTTTCTCCTTGTCCTCTAAAAAGTGTCTTATTTGCAGAATTATGTTAACATGAAGCTTTTGGTGAAGTACTTGGCTATGTAGTGTGCTCTTCGAGAAGGCAGTCACCCAACTAGCTTTGAAACCGTAGGTTCTCATGAAGACTTGTGTATACGTAAAGGGAATTGTCTTAGCAGCAGGTGGTGATACAGTTTCTTGTTTTGCAGGTCTGCAGACAGTCAACGTGGATGAAAATTAAACCGATTTTCATTACAATAAAAGGATAAAAAGAAAGTTTATTTCTAAGGTTTATTCCTAAGTTGGTTCTTTTATTGTCCAGTCTCTTCAAGCTCTCATCCATGAAGCACTGAGTTGAAACATGTGACATCTTAAAGTATCTTGCTTTCTTTGGGCTTGTATGTAAGGGTGTAATTTTCCTAATTAAAGGTTCTGTTAGATACAGAATAAGGAAGAGAATATGAGTGTTCCTCTGTGAGTGGCAAAATCCTAGGGGTTTTGTTTCATTCCTGTGGGAATTAAAAGCCACTACACAGCTATTTTAAGTTAAGGACAAGTTTGTTTAAAAAAAAAAAGTAAACAACCCTAGCCCCAAAACTTCATACATATCATCTCTTGTGGATAAAGTAAACTCTCTGTATTTAGTGCCCCTCTGGTCTCCAAGGTAGAATTAGTGAGCTTCTCTGAAGTAGGTCTGTGCTCTGCACTGAAACGTGGCCTTCCAACCTGTGAATTAATTGTGTGAGCACACTAGCTCAAGGAATTAGTTTAATGAAGTAGGGACCAAAGGCACTTGCTTCCATAAATCAGTAAATACTCTTAATACAAGTCTAGTACAAAAAAGGTTTATTGAAAAGTGCATGTTTTCACAGATCAACATCAGAAGCACAGTCCATGTACACTTAACATTTCAGCAAGACATACAAATTGGAATACAATCAAATATATTAAAATAGTTTCAATTACCAGCATTGAAACAGTTTTCAATATTAGTGCAAAAAAGGCAACCCAAACTGCAGACAGTAGCTGAAAAGTGTTTTCCCCTGTTCAAAAGGACAGTGGGAGCCAGCCTCTGCTTTCCCAGTGTGGAAGAAGACTCAGTGTCTTCACACTGTAGACAGATGTTTCCTTTGACATTCAAAACAAGAACAATTAATAAATCAATGGCACAAACCAAACCTATACACCCTTTAGCTTTTAAAGCTCTTAAACTGAAAACCACAGACCAATAAATTGTTTATCAAAAGTCCAATGCTAACTGAAAGCCTTTTTACAGTATGTGCTTTGGCATTACTTCAGTGCATTTTGGTTTTGATGAGTTTGCTATGACTGTGTGTTTAGTTTTGTATGTTCCCCCCATGACTGGCAGCTTATTCCATTTGTTTTGAGACTATATTGATTTAACTTTGCATTCTCAAGTTTTGGCTTCAGTTCTAAGGGTTTTTCAAAGAAGTTAACTAATGACTGTTCAGTCAAGAGGGATGCTAAAATATGTTCAAAAGAGACAGTCCAGTCCCCTTCAGTCACAGGAGAAGGTTGAGAGTCTTTCTGAGAGGTCTTCACAGTGTCAGCAAAAACAGCATCCTGGTCTGAAGTAGAGGCCTCAGGCTGCAAGTCCTCGGTGAACTCATCTGATCCACTCCCCAGGCTGATGCTTCTTTGTCCTACTTCCCCAATCTGAAGTAACAGTGTGGTCACTGTGGCAATGGCTTGATACAAATCATTCTCCTCTGGATCTTCATGAAACATGCTATACAAGGTTTTGCAGAACTGAATGAACTCCCTCTGTAAAGGATGACAAAACAGATTACTGAACAGCCAGCTTGTGGGTAACTAAGCATAGGAGTCAGGTGAGGATGCAGTAGTGCAAAGGAAGGCAGAATGCCATGTACATTTATACACTCATTTATAATTCCTGCCTGGTTTTAAAGAAATGCTAGTGAAGAGATTTCAACCCACAAATACTAGGAAACCTTGTTGCTGCAAATAAAAAGGAAACAGAGCAGAAAAGTTTTTGCTGCTCTGAAGGAGATGGGGGCCTCCCAAATGTCCAAAGGTCAAGTAAGATGCAAGGCAAGGGATACAATCTATTACTGGTGGGAAACTAGTGGCTGTTACAAGGAATGAGTTGCAACCAAAGCAGCCATGCACAGGTCTGCAAGCAACTTCCCATCTGCTGTTTCTCCCATCTTTCCCAAACTCTTCTGCTAACAAAATTCAGACATCTTCCCTGCTTCTCCCTCCATTTCCCACCCATCACAGATGATTATCAGGCTAGAGAGGATGCTTCCATATCCTGCTAGGAAATTTGTGAGTCCCCAAGATTCATACAATCATAGAATGGCTAATTCAGGGTGAAAAGGACTGCAGGAAGTATAGTCAAGCAATGCTTTTATAAGATGCATGTCCCTGCTAAACTGATAGCTTAGATACATGCCATCCATTTAAAAGTTTATTAAGCAACACCAGCACAGAGGGGTTCTGGATATAGTCCCATCTTTATTTGCATGTCTGTACATCTCGTTTGCTAATTCAGGGCCCTTTTCCCTGCATATTTCCTTAGGCCAACAGGATACACAGAGCCCTGCTAGTATTAGGGTATGGTAAGAAGGTAAGATGATGAGAGCCTTCACCTGTTTTTCTTACTTCATGCAGTTCTAGTTAGTGTTTGGCTAAGACAGGGCAAGGCCCAGTTAGTAGCAGACTAAGAAAGAAATTACAGCAGTCTGGTGGAGAGGAGGCCAGGGAAGACACAACAGCAGGATTAATTCTTGGGAATTCTTTTGCCTTAGGAGGAAGGCTTTTTCCAGCCTGTTATGCTGTGGTTCAGTGAAATTCTTTCTATTCACCATCCAGTCTGAGGAGAGGGAGCTGCTAGAAAGATAGCTCAGAGTCCTTAAACACCTGCTCTCTGGATGAGAGGAGCCCAATCCTCTAAAGGACTGAGTCTTAAGCTCAGGCTGAAGTTACGCTTTCTCAGAAAGAGTTGAACTGTTGTATTCAGTCACTGCATTTTCGGGTGCTTCATTTCTTTAAAAACAAACCAAAGCCTCTAAGACACATACCTGGCTCATTTTTGGCAATTCTTTTTCAGTTTTAGTATCTTTTTCTTTGGCAAGATCCTTCAGCATCTGCTTCAGCTGCTTCTGGTAATCTACTGCATCACCTTTTATGGAGCAGACACAAAAATTAGTTTCCAAGTCGCTGGAGTAAATTGACATTTCAGAATAAACCTCAGAGAGCAGAGATGATACCGGGTTAGCAAATGGGAAGCTGGTTCTCTCATATGCACACCCATTAGGGAACCATTTTGGACATACCGTTTGATTTTCCAATGACTAGTGGTCTTGAAGTCGACAGCAAAGGATTCTTCAATGGTGACTGGCTGTCTCGTTCATTCTCTGTGAGAGCTATCAAAAAACAAGTGAGAAATGTAATGATTAACCCTTCACATGCTGCATAATGATTATTTATTTAAATATTTGAAGAAAGCAAAGTAAGTGGGCCAGGATGTTTTTTAAACAGTACTTCATTAAATCCTACTGTAAAGTTGTGTTACTGTAAGTAAGACAGACTGGAGCTGCAGCAAGAGTCGGAAGTTTGCCAAGAATGGTACATTTCATTAAAAACTTTGCACAGTGAAACTACCCCAGAATTTTGTCACCTCATCAAAGCTGGATCAAGATGTGATAGATATCTACTGTACACAAAGTCACCCCAAAACATTCCTTCCATTCACATTTGGTCTGGAAGTAACAGTATAATTGGCTGCAAATTATCTCTGAATGCAGCAGATGTGCGCCTTGACATTATATATCTATAAATTTAATCCAAAATGGTTTTGACTGGAGTAATTTTTATAATGCAAATTACAAATGCACATCCTGTATGCTCCCAGCTGAAGGAAGCAAGATGGAGTTCTTCATTATGCAGCCTTTTCCCAAAAGCTTTAAGCAAGAGATTTATCTTTTGGAAACTGAGGTATTCCTTCCCTGTTAGAATTCTTACCCGGTGGGATATGCAGCTTATATAGTAACTTTATCTTTTCATTCATTTCTCCATTATACATAACATCTGCAAGGGAAAAAAAAAAGAGAGAACAAAAGGAAGTGGGACCAGAGCATTCGCTTCCACAGTTTAAAATAAATCAGGCATCTCTCTGTGTACAAGAGAATTGTTTGTATGGACAATACACTAAAACATATGGCCAGTATATTATGTCGCAATATTTTAAGCTGTGCTTGTCAATGGGGAACAGCAGGTGAGAGCCATCTGGTTTGGTCTTTGTTCTTGCCAAATAGAGTATCTAACCTTATGGAGCCTCAGCATTGGCTAAAAATACCAAGGAGGATGGCAGAGAATCTAGCAAGGGCTGTTTGCTGCCATAGATTAACAGCAGCCTGAGAGAGGAGAGGCAGAAAACTCCCTTTGGGGCCACCATATTCTTAGTATTTCTCCCCTTCATCCCTTCTTGCTCTTCTGTAGAGTGAGCCCAAAGGAAAAAACTACATCACATGTACTATAATTCATCTCTTCAATGACCAGTAGAAATGAGATTCTAAACTTTCAAGTGCATTGGAATACTGTGAAGACCTTTTTTGTTTTACATTTAATTCGAAGTTGAATCCTTCTAAGAATCAATATCAAATAACAGTGTAATACAGAGTTACCTTGCTTCACTTCAGAAAGTTCTAAAAAGCATAACTGGTGCAAATAAGGGTTTACTGATTTTTACTGAAGTTCTGATAGAGATTTTTTTCCTCTTGGGGTCAGGCAACAGTTGTGATGTGGCACTTTCTTCTTCAGTTAGATTTTGGGATGGGCAGACTCATCTCAATAGACCAACTGGTGGCCACAAGACCAACCCTAGCACAGCTCTCCATCCATGCTGGCCAGATTTTTTTTGTTCTGCTTGTTGTGAACATACAAGGCAAAGAGCAGTCAGCTGTGTAAGACTAAGTCTTCAAGAAGTGGTTACAAAGAGGTATACTGAGAACATAATATATAACATACTGAGAACATAACAATCCCATAGAAAGGATTTCTTAGCATTTGATGCAGACCAAAATAATTTTAATACACAGCCTTGGGCAACCTGGTCTAGTGTGAGGCATCCCTACCCATGGCAGGGGTTTGGAACTAGATGATCTTAAGGTCCTTTCCAACTCAATCCATTCTGTGATTCTGTGAATATTCAATCCTGTCCTTAGGCAGTCTTTGAAATCTAATCAGGTGATTGGAACACAAAAAAATTAGTAAAAGTCACTGACTAGGCTAATTACAAGCCTAAGAAAACCATCTGCCCACATCCTCCCCTGCCAGCTGAATGGCATTTTATACACGTATGTCTCACCCATGTGCCGACCCCCCACTCTCCCCACCTTGCAACCCACAGGGAAGTGGATACCTAAGCAGCTGGCGAGCCCCTTGAATTCAATCAACCTGTCCATGTTCTCATCCAGGAGCCTGAAAGTCCTTTGGGCGAGGACATCAGTGTGCTCCCCACAGGTCCAGGGTGAGACCAACCTGTACAGGTTGGCAAACTGCTGGGCATCGATGCGGTACTGCTCGGCGTATGGTCTGCTGGGGTCATGTCGCTCACTGACTGGACCCGTTGTTTCCCAGTAACACCTTATTAAATGCTCCCTCTAGGAGAAATCAGAGGTGGGAGAGGTGGGGTTGTGGTGTGCAGTATCAAGAGTACAAGCAGCAGAAAAAGGCTTTGATTTGCATCAAAGTACACTGGTAAAGCTTAACATTCTCTTTGTGCAAGGCGTTAGAATGATACCAAGCCCATTCCTGTGAGAAAAAGCAATCTTTAATTAAAGCAGCCAAGCGTTCTCATGATTTCCAATGGATAATTAAGAAATCTGATCAGAGACACAGAAGGTTCTTGGAAGAAATTCACTCTGGCCCAGGATGTCTCTAACCAACAATCAGAGGTACAGAGGGGCAGAGAAAATCAACAGTATTACACAGGCCTGACCTGCTCATTTATTCTCTCTCAGACCTCTCCATTTGGATACCATACCTATTAGTCTTCCCTTAGGGACAGACTGAAGGAAAACAATAAGTCCGAACAAAACAAGCTGTCCCAAGGGAGCTAATGAGAAAGGAACCACCACCAAGAAATGAACTGAAGAAAGGGGAGGAGTGCAAGCCAGTCCATGCTTAAAACCAGACCAGCAAGAAGCAGGAGGGAAGCACTGAAGTGCAAGCCCCAGGAACATCATCTTACAACCACTAATTGAGGGAAGATACTGCTGCTCTTAGCCACTAAGCTACATAACACTAAGAACACAGTCATATTCTCAGTACCTAGTATTTATGACTGTGAACAACATACAAAAGAAATGGTCCATTAAGGGTGATTATTACATGCTTGGACCTCTAAATCAAGTATAGTTATATAGGCTTAGATGTCCCTGTCTCCAAATAACATTTTTTATAATAGTTCTTTCAAACATCAGCCTGACAGAAAAGAATGGAAGTAGAAAACGCTTTTAGTTCTAAAAATAACCCAAACCCCTAAACCATTAGAACATTTGGAATCAACAGCAAAGACACAAGCAAGTTTGAGGGTATTTTTTCCTCCATGGAAAACAGTGTCTACCTTTAAAGAGCATAAAGAGAGCAGGACATACACATACTGCTGAGCAGAGTGAGCAGAGCTACGCATTTAATTTATTCTGCATGAGAAAGTTACCAGAACCTAATTTCTCATGGACCATTTCCAAGCAACAAGTTAGAAAGGAAACTGAAGCAATTCTCCTTCGAAGGATCAGTACGTTAGTGTTCTTCTTTAACAACTAGGCAGCTGCAGAAAGGACAAAATGCCAAGATCCCATCCAAACAGTACCGCTGTGGCAGAGGACACAAGGTCCAAGGCAGCACTGAATCCCCTGCTTCTCAGGGACACCAACCTTGAACAAGTCGTACAATTCCTCTAAATCTTCAGGAAGAATCGAGACATCTGGGATGACAACTCGAAGCTTAAAAATAAAGACAATCATGTTAATGACAATTGTTTTTCCTCTGTCATCACTGACATGGGCAGGACCATGAGCACCACAGGGACTGTTTATACTTGGTACAGCTGAAAACCACAGTATTGAAAAATCTTTGCAATTTCTTCCCCTTCTTTAGGTTCAAATGTTGGACAGATCCATGAACAGAGAAATCCCTCGAGGGCTGTTAGAAACAAAGACAGGAAGTCCCTAAGCTACAGGTCACAGGAGGCCAGGGAAGCATTGCATGGTGCGGTAGCGCTGGCTCTCTTCTAACACTCCTCCCCAGGGCATATGCCTGGGGCAATGGACAGAGGCAAAGGTGCCGGGCTGGACCATCTTGCCGTTGTTTCTGCTGTTAAAGCCTTCATAATGTTAAAGCCACAGTAGAAAATAATTCACGTGGCCACAAAAGAAAAATCAAACCCATCAGCATCACCAGGAAAGAGCTTTTTCCAGACTCGGTAATGATTCTTCCCTTTTTCCAGATCTGGTAGTGCCTTCTACAAAACGAAAGCCACCTGCCTCAAGAGAGGAGATGTTAAGCTACCCCAGTCAAAGCAAAATCCTACTCACCACATTTTGCTTAGTTGTGTCTTCGTGGCTCTGCAGGACACGTATTCGGTGTTTGTAGCGCATATGCTCTATCTGTGCCACAGAGTGGTCTCCAAATTTCTACATGGAAGGAACGGAAGTTTATTGTATTTTATGATATTCGTGTTTCTCATTTACTGGAAATCCAACTTTCAATGTATTTAAGGTATTTTATGAAGAAAAAGCATACCCAGTCTCTAATTAATCTGTCAGTGTAGGTATTTATACCACACTTAGCCTTGTGCATTAGAGCACTTAGTGGAGGGATCTGTAAAATCTATATTAACTTTTAAAACATCCATGTTGAATTTAACCTTTTTCTTTTTTAAAACTCAAACTTAACTGACCAGTCAACACAGAGCAGCATTTTACCTCATAGGAATCATGAATTAGGTTGGCTATTTCAGTCACTGGAGAAGGTTCTTGGTCGTCACTGAAGAATGCATGGTGGTTACCAATAGGTGGCAGAGGGCTTTCCTCATTTTTGACATGCTCTAAAAACCTGACAGGAAAAAAATAGAAGCAACACAGATTACTCTGCACTTCGCTTTTCTCTTTATAAATAAGCAAACAAGTCTTATGGCTCAGACTTAAAACAAATTGGTTTTTGGGCTGCTGGGCTTTTCAAAAATGCCTTCATGATTACTCATCTGAGGAAGAGCAAGCCAGCCAAATGACTAAATGCAGCCCAAGGAAGAAAACTTATGTCTCCTTGAAGCCTGGAGCAGGAAGCCTGTTCTAGGGAAGGCACAAAGAGCAGCAGTAAATACTGCACACTGACGCAATCAATGCATGTCTCTGCGCTGCCAGGAAATGTCACAGAACAGCTACTCATCAATGTACAAGGTCTATTGTTTAAGGCAGACACTGAAAGAAGCAGCAGCAGCAAGGCAACACAGAGGGTCTTCCTGGTGCCTACAGAGTCAATATCACAATGGCACTCAAAAGCCTTTTTTATGGCAGAATGGTCCACGATGGAAGGAGTGCTTCTGCCCAGCCATACCTGCTCAGAATCATCAGGGCCTGCCCATCATCCTTGCTATTACACAGATCCACGGCATTGGCTTCCAGTATGGCCAAGCCCAACTGGAAAATAGCTTTGATCCCATCATAGAAGAAGCAGTCCACAACATTCACAGCACTTTCCAGGGGCATGATGCTAAGGAAAAGGGTAAGGAACCATGAAAGAGAGATAGAAGCTAAGGCTGTCAGGTCCTTCATATGTTCAGCCAGCTCTGGAAGTTGCTCTTTTATAAGCTCTTCAAACACCGACTGGTCTACCTGAGCACCTGCAAGTCATGAAGAAACAGTATTAGCCAGGACTGACACAGGAAAAAATATTCTTTAAAGCTAATGATTGTTGTCAACTACCAACTGCAAGATCTTCTTAAAATTTAAACTGACAAGATATGCACACATCTACAATGAAAAATCCCATTATCCTCCTGCTGGGATCTCAGCCCCAATCCTCATGCCCATAGTCCTTACTGTACAACTGTCTACAAAAAGACCTTATTGACTCTCCAAAGTGCCTTTATGGTGCAATGAAATAGTAATAACAGAGCTGTTGGTTTTGGTTAAAAGAGCACAGAATAATAAAGTGCTAGCAAAAGCAATTTTCAAAATATTTTACTTTTCAACTTGGGATCTATGCCATGAAAATAAGATGTTCCTCTTCAGCGTATATACTCAAGCAAGCAGGCAGAGGAGCTTTTGTTCTAAGTGAAAAAAATACAAGATGGAAATCCAGATATGGCTACACACACTGAGCAGGAAGAAAAATATTTACACATCAATACATGCACAGATATAAACATATACTCGTATATATCTATATATATAAAGAACAAAGGATTTCTGCAATGCCCAAATACAAGCTTTCCTAACTGTTCCATCCCATCTTTCCAAAAGGAGCAGATGTGGGCTCTGTTTTAGCTACTAGCTCAGTCCTGCTTTATCAGCAGCTATTGTAGAATCAATGTAGTTTCATATCACTGACGTGGCCTGTGTCTGCAAACCAGATCTGCCACATCAGGGGCTTCAACTGAAAGCTCTACAAGTTAAAAATATTCCCAAGTATAAAATGCAGTTAGCTTTGCAGATATTTTTATTTCTTTCAAGTTACTTCATTTCTTTCTTATAGTCCATATTCTAATAATACTAGGAGACAATTTCAATTACTACGAAATTCCAGAGACATATATACCCTTATCACTCAAAACTTCTGTGGTCCAAAAGCAGAATGTAACCTCGACAATTCGTGGCAGACAGACAGCATCTTCTGGCTTTCCATCCAAATCATAAAAAACCCCAGCTATGACATTCCTCTGTCTCAGAACTCCTCACATCAAGCCACAAAGAGCTTCTGCTGGTGGCTGAACAAACACTACAGCACCACAAATGAAAAATAAGTGCCCAGGGTCATGCAAAAAACTCTTGAGAAACACATCAAGCATGGTGCTTTGCCTTGAAGAGAAAGCCTTCTCACATCATAAATAAAAGGGTAAAGAAAACAGAGGAGAAAACAGACTGAGGTTACTCAATAGCGGGCAGGATTTGTTTGGGGTTTTTTTTTTAACAAGCTTAATACAAATAATTTAATAGCCATAGTTAACATTGACACCAAAGATTGAGCTGGCTAACGGGTATTTGAAGGAAGCCAGAGACAGATAGGCAGACACATATACAAGACTCAGGCAGCCCTGGCAAAATCAGAGGTTTAAAAGGAATGTGCAATGCTGCCCAGATCTTTCATAGATCTCATTATAATTGTTGACACTGCAGACGAAAGTCAAGATGGTGTATGCAAAGTGACTTTTATGCCCACCTTTTCATTAGGCTCCCAGAAACCACAAAATCTGAGCAACTGAATCTCTAACATATTATAGCATGAAACCATGATGAGGTAGAAAAATACCAGGGTATCCATTTAACAAATGATGACCCAAAATGCAAACTAAATGTCATCTCCAAGAATGAAAAGGAAATCATAGAAATGAAGTTAGATTTTCAGTGTTTCAAGAATTATTATATCAAGATGAAGACAGACTAACAGAGAGTAAGACTGACTGCTGGTTTATGGAGAAAATGGAAAAGCCATGGTGACATGAGAATAGAATACGCATGACCTTTGCCACCACTTTTGACCCAAGTATAACTTGTTTCTGTATCTGTTTATAATTTCCTCTATGCATTGCAGAAAGGAGGACAGAGGGAATTCCTGAATAAGATCATGTGTGCCAGTCCTGCCTGCAGGCTTTTCTCATTTACAAGCAGGGAAATGATGGAAAGACTTGTGAAAAGACAGGTTGGTCATAGCTGGCAAGGCGGAAGGAAGGAGATGGTCATGTAATAAAAAGACTGAGTAGGACTGAATTGCCTACAATTTGCAAGAAAAACTACTAAAAATAAAATAAATAGAATATTTTTAATATCATAAAGAAAAGGCCCAAGAGAAGATGGAGCTAAGAAGGCCTGATATCACCAAGGTCATTAATTCAGCAGCTGTTTTGACTGTACAGATTACTGGCTGACACTGAAGAGGAAAAGCACAGTGACAGGTAGCAAGGTCAGAGATCACCAATTATAGAGACCAAAATCTGGACAACAGCTTTAGCAATGCAAAGAGGAAGAGTTGGGTCTTGGAAGTATTATGCAGGAAGAAACAATACAAAATTTAGACAAGAGCTGATTGCAAATCAAAAAAAGAAGGTCAACAGAAATGCAAAGCCAAGAACACTAACTCAAGCAACAGGAACCAGAGGAGAGGCAGGATGAAGAAGATCAGTAGCACTTATTTGGGCACACTAAGGTCTAGGGTAAATCAGAGCTGCAGAAATATGCTTAGTGAAGCAACCATGCTGCAAAACTACACTGCTGCCATTCGACTAGCAGGAGCAGGGGAACTTCTGAGCTGAAGCCCCTGGCTCTTCACACTTGGTGAGCCATGACTCTTCTGGAGTCACACTACTCTTTCCTTTGGGTACAGAGGACAAGAAAACAGAAAGACAGGATGACAAAGACTATCAGCACTCAAATAATGTAGGCTGTAGCCATGGCAGGTAACAGGCAAGATAGAAACCAAAATTAAGTACAACTCAGGGCAGCGATTTGGCTGGCCAAGTGAGATAACTCAAGTTTGGGTGTGCAAAATGTTACTTAAGGGCAATAACCCAGCAAGCACCAAAGTTATCAGTAACTCAAGACAGGCTGATGATATCTAGAAATGCACAAGGACAGATAAAGCTGTGTTTCTGTTTTAAGCAAGGAAGGAGACAGACAAACATGGAAGTAAGTCATCAAGATAGCTGTTTAAAGTCACATTTGGAAATAAGAACCAAAATGCTGACAAACAGGATAGTTACAGTGCCCAACCATAACTGGAAAATACCAATGGCATTCAAAGCACCACAAAACACTCTACAGATCCAGCTAACTCTGGAATAACTCTGCTTTAACTTTCCTTATCTGCCAGTTCACTGACAAGACAATAACTGCAGCAGCACAGTGTCAGGAAGGGGGTACAACAATCCCATGCTCCAAGCAAAAGATTTGATAACTCAGATGTCTTCTCCCTCTCCCCAGGCAGCACCCCATTTCTGGCTCCCAGAACCACTACTGTCAGGGATTTCCTCCTGTCCCCACCTCCTAACTTACACTGATCCTTCCCTTTGCTACAGCGATGGTGAAACAGCAAACACTAAAGAGTAGCTAAAGAGTTAACAGTAGCTAAAGGTTAGCATTAAAAAGGGAATAAGCTATCAAACATTTGTGTAAGAAAAGGAAGTAAAGGACTACAAAGAACACTCTTTCTTGTATGCATACCCGCAATTACTGCCTCAAGTTGCTCAGCCCCTCTTTCTGTGCATTAGGCAGCCAGCCTTTGCACAACAGTCTTAAAAATAGTTGCACTGAAAGTAACAGGAGACATAGCACATGCAGTAGAAGGCACATGCTGCAGAAGGACAGAGCTTAGTTCTTAATGCAGCATCTATCATTCAGAGGGTTTTGTATCAGCCCTCATTACAAAGGGCCAGTTCAGATGCAAACCTGTATTGCTCCAGCAGCCAGGCAACTCAGACAGGTCAGATCAGAAAGAGCTACCCTAGCAGATCTTTCCTAGGCTCATCTTAAATAGCTTGATAGCTTGAGTCTGCAATACTGAACACACAAACACACACACACACACCCCTAAGCAAGACATGCAAGCTCTTCTATTTTTACCTAACAGGCAAAAGCGTCACTGCTTTCTGACCAACAGGTAAAAAACAAACTAAAATTGAGCATATATTTATAGTTCTTGCAGTTCAAACCCTTCAAACCAAAACCAACCCTAGCTGGAACCTGAGCAGCCACCACCACTGCTGCCCACACTGCACAAGTCACTGGACCACCTCACCTGTGGATTCTGGATCTCAGAAGACCCTGAGCATTTCACTCTCCCCAGTACCATTCAGCTGCTCCTTCACACTAGCAAGAAGAGAGGCACGAGCTCACCTATCACTCGGTGATTGAAGTAATCCGGCAGCATTCGCTCACACACAGCAACCAGCAGCCAAAAGGCTTCTTCCTCTTTGGCATACAACAGCAACACGGAGGTCAAAATGTTCATAGACTTACAAAGGCAAAGAAGAAAATGGGATTTGTTAGTGACAGCAAATCCTACTGACAAAA
Organism: Psilopsiagon aurifrons; assembly: GCA_025447955.1. Taxonomy (NCBI): domain Eukaryota; kingdom Metazoa; phylum Chordata; class Aves; order Psittaciformes; family Psittacidae; genus Psilopsiagon; species Psilopsiagon aurifrons. Next base: position 26,248 of record JAOEHY010028660.1, on the reverse strand, counting down.
GCTACACTGTGGCTAATTTTAAACAGAGAAAAGTAGCCTAACATGATGTAAACTGAAAAAAAGTACCATCAAAGAAACCCTAAACAGGGAAACAGCAAGAGAAAGGTAACACATAGTTGCAATCTACGTGTATAACAAGTTTTTCAAGCTTTATGTACACTGCTTTTCATAAGAGCAACAGGAAATAGTGGAGAAAAACACAGTACTGGATTTGCCCAGATAAAAAGTAGACAACTGATAATATAATATGTTTTGGGGCTGCTTTCCCCTCCTTCCTGCATGACCAGACTGATGTCAGTCAGAATTCAGGGAGCTGCACAGAAAGTAAAGTTATTATTTTCGCTGGCCGACTGGGCAAAGTACTTTGTAATTTGTCATCAGCTTGGGAAGAAAGGGGCAGAACTTTAGCTCATCAAATCTCTGCCCCAGTGCTCTATGTGAATCTCATTTACTCTGCACTGTCTCTTAAGTGTTGTGCAAAAACACTTTTGAAGACAGAGAAGCAGCATCAGAAACAACTTTTTCTCCCCTCTTCAACTGAAGTTTGCAAACTGCTGAGGGTATACTTGAGTTAAGCCAAAGCCCTCAGTTAAGCCTACACACTTGTTTTCCAAAGTTATATTTAGCAGCTAAAATTATGTCTTTTCCTAACTAGAAGGACATTATTTATCAAAACCAACATTAAAAATACTCTCAAGAGTACAATAAAACTGGGAGAGAGGAAAGAGCTAAAGAAGCAATGAGCATAATCCCACTGGGGGTTTTTCACCTGGCAGTATCCAATTTTGGGGTTCCTGTGTGCGTACGCCGTGAGCACCCGCCTTAGGGCAGCTATTCCCGTCTCGCTCTGGAAGGCAGGGTGCTCAGGCAGCGAGCGGTGGAGGTCACGCTCGATCTCCTCCGTTGCCATACAGCACTTGCCCATGGACGCCTCCACCAAATGTACATAGTAACCAGGATGCGAGGCGAGATCCGTCACGGCGTCTGAAGGCAGCAGGAAGAGAGAAAGAGGAAAACACAAAGTGGATTAGGATGCTGCTATACTTGGTGTTGTGGGAATTACTGCGCAAAAGGATGTAAGCAAGATGGTTTTCCCCAGGGTTTGAAAATTTCCAGGCCAGTGAAAGAAATAAAGTCCTACCAGAAGACAAAACAAATATTAGCAAAGCTTGCATGACACAACATCATTCAAAACACCTTAATACTGACATTGAGCAGGAAACTTCCCCAGCAGAGAGGATTACGCAGAGAAATGTACTCAGCACTGTTCACATCCTCCAAGGAGGAAAACCACCACTTTTTACAAATGTTTGAACATGTATATACTGGATTAAGGACTGAACTTGAGATCCTATTGTAGGCACATTCTGGTTCTGACAGATCTGTGTATGAAACAAGCTACTTTTTCCATCTCTAGTTTCTATTCCCCCTGCCAACATTCAACAAGAAGCATCAGCAGGACTGCTGACTTTAAGATGCCCTTACTTTGCAATAATTTGATTTGCCTAGGGTTAAATCAATATTTATGCTACAATCTAATTGTTGCTTGAAGATGAACATTATTTTATGCAACCACAGATGAAGATGACGTTATTTCAATTCTTCTTCGCATTATGTCATGGCATCTTGAGATATATCTTTTACAAATCTATTTAGCTACTTCCTTGCATTTATTAGTTCAGTTCAGGTCATCTCTCTCCTGTTAAGCAGTACCATAAGCTCCAGGAAAACAACATTTAATTGCCCTTGGGAGACTTCTTGCCAAAAGGTTTTGCCGTGTTCAGAATCAGATGATAACTACAGGCAACATTTCTAAGCTTGCCCACCTGAGAAGAGGAGCCAGAGTTTGCCTCTTAAGGATTCAGGGATTCCCATAGCAACAAGTTTTCTGATCTTCTCTGTGCGGAACATGCACACAGTTCTGCCGTATTCTACAAAATGGTCATCCCACAGGCTCTCCTTGATTTGCTCCCTAGACTGGGAACAAGAAGAAATGTTTTAAAAGAACAAATCATGTGCATGTGAGAACTGGTAACCAAAAATATTTTGCGTATTAGAAATTCCACAAGGAATTTCCAACACCAATGGAAATGGGAAGTCTGCTCTATGGAGTACAACTTTCCCCATTTTGCATATTCAATTCAGCACACAGGGAGAAAAAGATATAAATATTCATGAGAAGGAAATGAAGAAGAAAAAACTCCAAGCAAATGGAAAAGCCGTTATCCCATCACCAATTTCTCCAGGCAATACAGAGTTCACTTTACTAAAAATTAAGATCTGTTTGAACATCACACCAGATTTAAAAAAAAAAACCCAAAAAACCCCATACCACCAACTCCTACCACCTCCCCCAAATGTTACGTACCTTTCCAAAATCCAGGCCCACTACTCCTGACTGATGGAAGTCTGATCTTAGCGCTTCTGCATTGAGCAAATAACTGCTGTCCTTTCCACATTCGCTTCTCTCCTTGCTCTGTGAAGACTCTGTTCCCAGACTCACAGGCTCACTGCTCCCAAGCATGCATGTGGATCCAAAGGCAGGACTGTTCTGCAGTGCAGAATCAAAGCAGTAATGACTGAGAAAAGGCTAAGAACTATGTCCCCAGCTATCTTTAAGACACAGCTGGGTTAGCTTTGCCTTTTGCATCCAAACCTCTCACACCTTACTCAAGACCTTACACAAATTCTCATTCATTTGTATGTCAGGAAAAGGGCTGTTCCTTTAAAAAAGAAGTTATTATTAAACTCTAAGAGTCCTGGATGATAAGCTACCAAACAATCTTCTACTTCAGTTAAGAACTGAAAAACAGAATCACAGAACCATTTAGGTCTGGGGGACACCATCTTTTTCAATCCCCTGATCAAAGCAGGGCCCCTCAGACCAGGTTGCTTGGGGCTGTGTCCACTCATGTTGAGTAGCTTCAAGGAAGGTGAATTCACAGCTCCTCTGGTTCAGCTCTGCCCACTCTTGAGGGGAAATCTTTCTCTTTTCATCTATTTGGACTTTCCCTTGCAACATTTTGGGACTGTTGCTGCCCATCTTTCAGCTGGCACCTCCAAGAAGTCTTCGGCTCCATCTTCTCCGTAACTCCCCCTTAGCTAGTAGAAGACAGGCTGAACAAGATCTGCGCCATCAACCTCTCCTCATAAAGCATGTGCTCTAGCCCTGACCATCTTTTATCCCTCCACTAGACTTAATCCAAATTGTCAATGCTTTTCTTGTGTGGAGAGACAGTCAAAACTGAACTTAGTATTGCTGATCAGCCTCAGAAGTGCTGAATGAAAGGGAACAGTAATATCCCTTGACCTGCTGCTTACAGTCCTGCTAGTTCAACCCCAAACTCTCTTGGCCCTCCATCATATGAGCACACTGCTCACTTATAAAAGCTCAACCTGCTGTTGTCCCCCAGGACCCCCAGTCTTTTCCACATGGTTCTTCTGTATCTTTCAGCCCCTCCTTTTGCATGGGGTTACTCTGCCCAGCATCACATTTGCTTTTGTTGAACTTCACAAGGTCTCTGTCAACCTATTCCTCCAGACTGTTGAGGTGTCCCTCACCCTGCTCCCTACCATATCACTGCTCACTGCAGGGTGGGTGGACTAGATGACCTTTAAAGGTCCCATCCAACCCAAACCATTCTGTGATGCTACATCCACTGCTCCCCCCAACATGTCAATTACAACCATGCTCTGGGTGCATTCCATCCCATCAGGCAGGTCTTTAAAGAAGGCATCACACAAGTACTGGCCCAAGATCAGTCCCCTGAGGAAGACACAAAACAGGCTAATGGATAAACACACTGCATTCATACTCCTAATAAAATTCAGAGGTTCAGTACCTGGTTCTTATTGTGCAAGTTGTTACAGTGCACCGGGTTGCTGGAGTTCACTTCTTTTAGCCTCTGGAGTAGATTCTCCACCAAAGCATCCCGGTCCTTCAGCTCAATGAACTGAAAGGCCGTCTTGCTCCTTATGCTAACAATGATGGGATTAGGGAGAAGGCTTGTGTCCTCCATCTTCTCTATGCTGATTACCTTTTCCAGAAACATTACAGAAAACATGTTATGCACCACTTACACATCTTCAAATATTCTACATGTACCAAAATGTACAAACACATATGCACACAGGCTTTAAACATGGTTAGAAGAATCATACAACGGTTAAGGTTGGAAAGGACCTTAAAGATCACCTGGTTCCAACCCCCTGCCATGAGCAGGGACACCTTCCAATAGACCAGGTTGCTCAAAGCCCCGTCCAACCTGACCTTAAACAATGCCAGGGATGGGGCAGCCACAGCTTCTCTGAGCAACCCGTTCAGTGCCTCATCACCCTCATAGTGAAGAATTTCCTGATATCTAATGTCTGAATCCTAATGTCCAATCTAACTCTACCCTCTCGTCAGTTTAAAGCCATTCCCCCTTGTCCTATCACTACATGCCCTTATAAAAAGTCCCTCTCCAGATTTCTTGTAGGTCCCCTTTAGGTATCGGAAGACTGTTAGTAAGGTCTCCTGGTTTCCTTGATCACACACATCCTACCACCTGAAGCTCAGAGTCTCTTTAGAAGCTCAATGCAGGCACCACAAAGGTATCCCAGGTTTTTTATTTCTTTTTAATGACTTTGTGTCCCACTCCTGGATAATGGGCTGAGGGGAAAGAGAAGAAAAGGGGAGTACGATTAAAACAAGATTTGAAAAAGCATCAACTTGCTCACATGCTGGGGGACGGAGGAGGAAATTTGCTTTCACACTTTTGAAGATGGGGGAAAACAGTTGTTTTGTTGTTTCTGATTAAGTATATAACACTATTCTCTTACTGTTTTCTGTTTCTGTAACAGTGGAAGGTAAGTTGCTACAGTTAGAATATCATTTGGATGTTACTCTATTATTAGTTGAGGATGAAAGGAAAGCTTTAGTTAAGAGATCATAACAGCCTTGTATCCACAGCAGATCAGGCAGGTGCTTGCTGACAATTTCCTTCTCCTCTTCCATTCCCACCACCTTCCCATGTGCTCTCCTTCCATTCAAATAACTCTCTGATTTCATGTAAATTTGGCAGCTCATCACTGCATCCAGAACATCCCCTTTTTCTCTCTGCCCTACAGCTTGCAAAGTAGCCACAAGTTTGCTAGAGTGTGTCTATGGAGGGAGAGCTTCAACACTCCAAAATGTTGATCTCAGGCAAGGATGCTTTTATAATGCCAAAATGGGTCCCAAGCTGAAGTCTCCATCACATTAAGCTGGATGTGTTTGTGGAGCTGGGAGGGTCCAAGTCGTGGACCGAGCACACTCTGCTTTTGCAGTGCTGTCCTGCTGCATTAACTGTCTGTACTTCGCTTTGAGGATCCCGTTGAATCACCCATATTTTTAGGAATTCATGGCCTAATGAATCCCAGAACAAGGTGTACAACAATCCCAGAGGCAAGATACACACAAGCATCCTACTCTTTTTCATCAAACAATAGTTTGCTGGTAAGTCAGGTGACAGTGAATGCTTGCAGCAGAAAAAGGCAGATAAGGACCTGAAATGAAACAAACAACTCTACCTCTCTGAGTGGGATGATAACATTGCAGCAGCCATTTTCTTTGCTGGCAAAACAGATATAACTGTCTGAAGTATACATCCTTCCTGCTGTGTGACAGCGACTAAACGGTGTCCAGAGAGAACAGTCTACAACTTCATGCAGCTTCTCCTTCCTGGGCAATCTGAAGAAGGCCCGAAAGAATTCATTCTGGGCTCTGGCTTCAAGATCCCTTAAGAGAAAACAGTGAGAGGGAATCACAAGACCCCGAAAGCCAAGACACCCAGCTCAAGCTTTGCTTTTCTTGTTAGCCTCACCAAGAGCGAGGGATACAGAATACATCAATCATCATCACATCAATCTTTACTGCCTATGTGAACAGACTGACAAAAGACTGATTTTGAAATAACAAAAAGGAACCATTATCAATACTTGCTTGTTTAACATTAAGGTCAAAAGCAGCTACTGTGGTGGCTAGGAAAGGAAAGGACACTAATTTAAATCAGCTAGTTTGTTGGAGTCTTTTTAATTATTATTTATCCATGCATTTTCCATGGCTGCTGTATGAATTTCCAGCCTCAGAGTTACAGATTTTAATGCCCAGGAGATAACAAAATTTTTCATCTGATGAATGCATATTGAGCAACCGAGATGAGCTTTATGTTCCTTGTTTCCCTTCCCAAGCACATTACCAACAGCACCCCAGGGATTTGCACCTGCATCCGAAAGTAATGCATTTGCTCAACGAGTAATTCCAATGCCATCAGTAATAAACCAGTTAATGATGGTAGTATTTATAATCACCAAATCCTTGACTTGCAGAGGTATCAGCCTCTTAGAGCCCTGAGAACAGTTGCAAAATGCAGAATGGTTTCAGGTCACTTAAAAGACAGCTGGGAATAACAGCACCAGTTACATTCAATTTGGACTTGGCCTCCTTCCAGTCACCCATCCACATTCACATGGGGGGAAGAAGTGTAAATAAATTAAGCTTTCATTACTGAGCTATGCTTATACAAACTTGGCTTTGGGGATCTTTTTTTTTTTTCTCCTCCTTTTTTAATGGAGAAGTCCACAGTAATTTAAAGATCTATACAATTACATTATAAACAGACCACAGCTATTAGCTCACAAACAGCAGGTACTGAATCATTAGGACTTAAATTCTATCATTTTCTTTACTGCAAGTAAATTTTTCCAAACATGATTCACCTTGGGGGAATTTAAAAAAAAAAAAAGGAAAAAACAAAAAGCTTGACTTTGTTCCATTGAAAGAATTTTAAGCGTGGGCTGAAATATAACAGGGAGTGGTACCTTGATGTTGTAAATCCCCTCTCCACTCCTTCCCAAACCCTCCTCTTCTGCTGCTACTTCCCCCTTACCCCAGCCCTGCTGTTTAAAAATAAGGCGAGAGAGATGAAGCCTCTGCTTCAGTAGGTCAATCAATTGTTTGGTTTGGGGTTTTTCTTATTTCAGTTTAATGCATAGAGAAATCCAAATCCATGCGAAGCAGGAAGACATTCCAGAACAAACCGAGACCTGTGAAGGGAGGATCTGTATCTGAGACCAACAGAAAAGACAGAACGCACTCAACCAGCGTTTGGCTGCTGTTTCCTCCTCAAGCATTATCTTCCTTAAAAACATTATCCAAGGAAAACAGACATATAGTCTCCTGTTTTTCACACAGAACAAAGAAAAACCCTCTTTGTGAAGAAAGACAAAAAGGTTGCTCCCGAGTTAAAATTCCACAGCGAGAGCAACTCTGATAAGTGCCTGCAGCGATCTGCTATTGTGACAAAGCTGGATCAGGATATGCCTCCTAGTTAACTCACCACTAAAATATTTTCCATTTCTGCACACACAGATGGAACACTGCTGATAGCATCTGCAGTCAGGTCCTGGTAGAGCTGTGTTCTGCTGCTATTGTGGTACAGTAAGACCATCCCTGCATCTTTTGGTTGCAAAAATATTCTACCTTTATGTGAAAAGAGGCATTATATGGAAGAGTGGCACCTCTGTGTAGGCAGAGATTGTCTGTTATTCAGGAGGTGACTGTTTCTAATGCTCCAAAATCTGCAGTTTGCGGGTTTTCAGGATCTTGCTGCATCTCCTGGGACTGCAGGCTCCAGGTGCAGGGCCTCTCGGACAAGAACCTACAGGTTTTAAAGCTGAAGAATAACATTTCCCATATGTGAAACTAAGTAAATTCACCAGGCACTGCACCTAACCCCCATACCCTTTACTTGGGGAAGGCTGCCAATCCTAACATCCCTGGAATTGCCTGTCCCCTGGTGATTCATGACAGAGGGCCACTGCACAGAGCACACCACAGCCAGGGCTGCACAAAGATCAGTGCTGAAACAGGGGCCAGTTGGTGCAAGGGATCCCGGAAAGAAAATATGGTAGCATGGGGATGGAATGCTGTCAGCACCTTCCACTGTGGGCTCAAACAAGAGGTTTTACTAGAAAGTGGCACACCATAAAAGTATTTCCTGTTAGGCCAGTGAATTCTGGGGCTTAAAGCAATTGCTTGCCTTCATAAATACAGTCAAATAAAATTAGAGCTGGGTAAAACAAATAACCAAACAACAACCTATAATTCAAAAAATACACAAATGAAATTAGCTCCTAAAACAAGACAGGCAATTGTTTAAACACGATACAGCAAAGATGCAAAGACTGGCCCACATCACCAGGTCCCACAGCTTCCATTTTGAGTTTCACAATGCCTCCAACACTAAACAGAAATGCAACCTTCCTACCTGTGCTCAATCTGTTTGAAATTTTCTCTCCTAACTTATCCATATCCATGTTGGTTTGTTTTTTAAGTAACACATGCACCAGAAGAATAAAAGGCAAGAAGATATAATTGCCTTGTTCCCTGCTCTTCAGAAAACTCAGCATTCTTTTCAAGCACAGTTCCTGACTTGCATGTTACAGGATCCTGGACTGCCTCCAACTTGAGCACTTCAAAGTAAATGGCAAGTCTGAACTGTGATAACTCCGAGTGTGACCCCTGCATTGCCTTCCAAGAGTTTTAAATTAAAGGAAATAACACACAAGACTAACAAAATGCCTAAAAGTATCAGCACACTTAAAATGATGTCCTCGCTGTCAAATCTTTTTCTCTGCTTTAGGTCTAACAGCAGTCAGCCTGACAAGACTTTAGCTCTGCTGAGTCACTTGCTGCCTATCTAAAATCTTACCAGACTGGCTGACCTCTTGCATTTAGAAACCAATTACTGGACTCTTCTTGCTATTCAGACTAAAAAAGTTACAGATTTTGGAAATAACACATCCAATTATATACGTCTTGTTTACTGGCAGAGCTACCAAATTCGTGTGGCAAGAAAGGCTCCTTGTAAGTAAGCCAGAAGTTAGCTGAGAAGAGCCAACATGGACTTGTCAAGAGACATGTAAACTGAATATCATTCCCTTATGTTGCAGGAGCACTTGACTTCTAGATGGTGGAGGTGCAATGGATGTTTTAGCCAAAATTTATGAAAGTTTTGGTTATTTCCTAATGTAACTAATAAAACTGGATTAAAGTGAAAATTGTTGTACCAAGCCAGTTGAAAAAGAGTATCCCAAAAAAAGCAGTCCTCAAAGGCTCCCTGATAAATTAGAAGCCTGTATCAAGTGGATCTCCTTAGGGGGTCTAGCATCTCAATTTCTTCATCAGCAATCTGCACAATGGATCAAGAGATTGTTGTTATTAAACTTGCACACATCACGAGACTGGTAGAGGCTAATGAGCAGAAGAACAGGATCAGATTTGGATTTATATCCATAAACTTTAGGGATGGTGTGTATATACAGCATTATGTGTATTTTCATCTGTACATCATAAGCTGCATAAATGCAGCATGGAGACCATCTCCACTGGCAGCCGTTCAGCAAAAGAAAAGACCTACAGGTTACACAAGATCACAAGTCGAACACGAGCCAACAGCCTTGTGCCCATAGGAGGAAGAGGAACACTGTGGTGGGCTGCAGAAGTGCATGGCCACCAAGAATGTGGTGCATTCTTCTGCACCATGCACAAGTGCATGGCAGAACAGCAGTCCTGGAAATCACAGAATCAGAAACTACCAGGTTGGAAGGGACCTCAAGGATCATCTGGTCCAACCTTTCTTGGCAAAGCATGACCTAGACTAGATATCCAGACGAACCTTAAAAAGTATCCAGTGTTGCTGCAAAGATATTCACGCTGCTCCCACCTGAGTCAGCATCAGCAATGCATCTGGAACAATCCTGTACCCCACCACCCCACACCTGCAGCCACATACGATAAGTGCTGAATGTCCAGAGAAGAGCAAGCGGAAGAGCTAAAATCAGGACTGGTAAGAAAAACCTGGCTTAACTAGGGCGCTGCAGTTTAAACAAGAAAAGATAAAGGAGATGCATACCAACCTCCAAATATACAAATGGGTGTTCTAAAGAACAGTGAAGTATTGGCATGGATCCTGATATTTCCATTACTGGAAATCCTTAAAAACAGGTTAGGCAATCATCTGTCACAAGAGATACAATCCAGATCCTGCCCTGAAGGTTTTTAAAAGACATGCAGATATGGTGCTTAGGGACATGGTTTATTGATGGACTTGGCAGTGCTGGGTTAACAGTTGGACTCAATGACCTCAAAGGTCTTTTCCAACCTAAGCAATTCTATGATTTTGCTGGGCAGATGAAATGAAATCAAGTTCTTTCTAATTACATCCTCCTTGTTGCTCAAGGTTTACAGCATTCTTGGATTCCTTCTCTGAAGGAATTAATGTGGCTGAAGTGACATCTATGACTCAAGATACTTCAAACAGTTTCTTTTCGGCTTAGATCAATGTTAAAACCCCTCTGCCCTCACACGAAGCAAAGCTATCCTCTCTGGCAATTCACAGTTAGACATGAAGAAAAGAAACCAAAGGGGTTAGAGCCTGGAGAATAGTATCATACTTTTGAAACCTTTCTGACACCAGTAGTAAAGCTTTTAAATTTTGGTTCCTGCTTGGGCCAATTTCCTCACTGTGTTTGAGGAATGTAATAGGTATTCCTGCATCCTGAAAGAGATGGAAATAAGAAGCAGAAGAAAGCAAGAGCAGAGATTTTAGTGACCTTGCTATTAAAAGAGAAAATACAGTTACCATATGTTTCCAGTAAAATTGGATGGCACATAAATATACCTGCAAGAAGTGGTATTTGTAATTATCAAACACTTCAGCTTTATTTTCCTTTTTATGGCAATTAACTCAATTGCCATTAATCCCTTTGTAATCCATTGTTCCAAGCCTTATCCTCTCATTAAGCTGAATGTAAACTTGTTTGACTCTGGCCACCACACAATTTATGTCTTAGACTGTTGGCCTCATCGCACTTCCACTGGTCAGCAGGATGACCCTGAGAACCTCAGGAACTGTAGAAAAGGTTTCTGGTTTTCAGGACGTAGAATATGCAGATCAAGACAGTATTAAAAACGCCTTTTTCAAAAACAAACATGCAAAGACGAGCCTCTTGCAGAAGAAACCCGAATGAACAAAAGCAATCTACAGCAGCTTCAGTAATTTAACACAGCTGGAATGGTTCTAATGATGTGCGGATTACTGCTTTCATTTTGATAGACTATTATTTGCTTCCAAATCATGCACAAGAACTAACAAAGACAATTACTAGGGGGAAAATGTCACGAGGAAAACAGCTGTTCTTGTACTAAAATCGCCTCAGAAAAAAAAAGTGGCAACAAAAACTTCACACACAGAGAAAAGTTCAACACCCCCAAAACATGTCAGCATCAAAAACCAGTTTGTCCACTATTCAAACTACAATCTCGCTTAATCACCTTACATCAAAGTGATTGGCAAAGTGTTACAAAGGGCACCAGAAACAGCAGCTTATCCAACCACCACCTAATTCATGCAGAGGAAGCGGGATTCTGGCACCTTCCGTGCTTCCATGCTTTCCCTTCTGCTATCTCAAGTTACAGCACATCAGCCAGGGTAGAGAACATGTTGCCCAGGAACTATCCAGTGAATATATTTTTATATGTCGTTCTCCTCTGCTCCCTCCTGACTTCTTTGAGTTGGAAGGAAGGTGAGGAGAAAACCTGTTTGAATAGATGTGTGAGATGGTTTCTGCTGCTTGTTTGCCAATATTCATATACCTTTTCAAAAATGCCACGAAGTACTTAAAGGTTGATTCCCTAAGAAACGCCTCATTATAGCATATTACTAAGCTCACATTTTTCCTTGCAACCGTAATTTTAGTTTCTTTTCATTAGTTAAAGTACACATCCTGCGTTTCTTGGACCAAAAGCAACATCCAGTTACAAGTACATTGTAAAAAAGCAGTAGCTCCTGTGTTTAAAGGAACCCTGGCTACAAAAAAACAAGAACCCTGCAAAGATGCTTATGGCTGCTCACTACTATATCACCTCAAATGAATTCTTTGACAACATCATGGATGAAATCGCAGTGTCAGTGATTTTCCTTATCCTGTGTACATACGAAATTGCAGAGAAAGTGCATTTTAGTCTTTTAAACTCCATTATGAAACCTCACACAAGTGTTTAGCCAAGATGTATACCTAACACTTCTGCAAAAATGCCCCTCGGAAACAATAAAATGGCTACTGGGCATGTCTCTGGATTTTTGGGAAATGATAACACACGCTCCATATGTTGTAGCCAGGAAGCAACACCTGGGTGACTCCCTTCATGCCTCTGGCAGTGGGGGAGGAAGGAAGAGCAGGCAAGGGTATGATTCAGGAGGGGATAAGAACTCCATTCACATCCCTTTCAGAAAAGAAGTATTTTAACCCAGCACCTCAACCCTGATGCCCCAGGCAAATTCCAGTTTGGGCTATTCCATCCTGCCCACCTAAAATTCCTCTGGGCAGTATCCCCTCCCCTTTCCCCCAACAGTGAATAAACCAGAGTTGTGTGTTGTACTACTAGCAGACAAATAGTTATCAATCTTCTCCCTGAAAACCCAGTGCATTTCTGTAGTGGCAGAGGAATGCAGAGATGCATTTCGAAGATGCAAAGGGTAGAGCTGACAATCGCATGTTAATCTGTTGCTACTGCCTGCAGGGTTTTTAAGTCCAAAAACTGCTTGCTAAGTCAGCTATAGCAATCATGCTAGTGGAAAATTCCATGTTTCAGATACAATCAAAAGCAATAATTCTGCAGAATTGATGTCACTAGGAAAGCATACATACTGCCAAAATGATAAAACAAAATAATGTTGCTCTCCATGGAAGACGAAAAAAATCCCTTGCTGCAATCTACCCTTCTACAGGGAACAGTACTTTAGAAACAAACAAAAAACCCACAGTGATGTTTAAACTATAAAAAGACTATAAAACCTGCACACAAGTTCAAATGCACCTACTGGATACACCATAATACATTATAAAATCTCTTTTGCACCCCGTGAAGTAAAGCTTTGAAATGTTGCCCAGCTAACACAGCAAACCATAGAGCCCACCAATGAACCTCTGCTCACACAACAATTTAGCTCTTTACCTCTTGGTAATCTGAGTAGGATCCTGTAGGCCTGGATCCAGTTCAAAGATCTCATTATCCAGTAGCCTTCGGAGTGTCACATCTGCCAGTTGCTCCATGATCCTGAAAGCCTCAGTGATATTGAGGAACGTGGAGAAGTCGCGCTCTTTATTTAGGGTGGTGACACGGACCGTGTCAGTCATGAAGACGTTGGAGGTTCTTTCCAGCTTCTGGACCTCAACCCACGGAATGATAAGTTTCACTGACATCAGAGAAAAAAGGCAAAAGTGGGTTGGAAACTCCGCTAACATTTTTCAGATTTGGGAAACAGGCAAATCAGGAATGAAATGCAAACATTTCAGAAGAGAAGAGAGACCCATTTTTGCAGACAAAGTCCAAGCAAAAGCTGAAATGCCTGTTACTACTCTACATCCATTCTCTTCCACTCCAAAAAACTGTCTTTCTCAGAATCTCTCCCTCAAAATTTTACCTCTTTTCATATGAAGTGCTGGACGGGGGAGTTCTACCTTTGTAGAATACCTGCCATACACTGTGCTCTAACTCCTTTACAAGTCACTTCTGCAGCCTGCTTCATTACTACCAGAAGAAACAGTTTGTTTCAAGAGCATAAAGGTAACAGGGAAAAGCTCTGTGATCTAGAAATAAAAGTATATGCAGGTGGAAAACAAATTGCATGCATGGTACTTTAACTTTCATTTTAAAATAAAGCTAACTTCTATACAAAAGGAAGCTTTTACACATGTACGTTTGTATAAAGTTTAGTTACTACTATAAACAGGGTGTTCAAAAAAAAAAGCTGCCTAGGCTTTGGGATCTTCCCATCTTGGTTACTTTTTACAGCCAAATCTGTCCTGAACATTAACTGTAGTTGGACTTGTTTATAGGAAAGAAAAAGTGTAGGACACTGTTCTCTATACTTAAACATCGCTGAGTCATATAAATACAAATGGTAAAAAGAATCGGCTTAATTTAGATAACCACTGCAGGATGTTACTTGCCTCTCTCATATGAATCTCTGGGTTGAAATTAGGCTGAAAGGACTTTAAAAGAGATTAAATTTCTTCTTAACAACTGCTGGAAGCTTCCCAGGATTCTCTGTGCCAATAACATCAAGAATACACCCCCTAACATCCCCAGCAGGTCTCCTGATGCCAATAAAACAATACAAAGGGCCGTAATACCAAACATTGTCATGTATATATGACACTTGTCCGTGATCATTAATTACCTGCGGAGCTACCCTCAGCAAGTTTTCCGTACTACATGAACCACAGATGTCAAGATTATTTGCAGATTACATATTTTCTTACTTGAATAAAGCACAGCTGCGTCAACATGCACAAACTGTTGCGAATGGTCATAAAATCATCTGTACCAGAGCAGCCAAGGGAAGAAAGATTAAATAGCGCCACAGCAATAGCACTATTGTTCAAGCAGGTCAGCATCACATAGGCTCCACAGTGCTGGTTACAGAAACAGCACAGCGAACTGTAAGGGGCCCAAACAACTGACGAAAGGTACAGTCTTCAAAGTTTTAAAAAAACACAAGTTTAATTAATAAATATGAAGAAACCTCGGCATGCCCTTTCAAGAAACCCGGGGTTCTCAGCCTCTGCAATCCTGCAAATACTTCGAGGCTGAGATAAAAGGGGACTTGTTCGGGAAAAAATGTTCCATGGAGTTTATGCTCGCATAGGCCGTAAGTTAATTTTATGAGAAGCTGAAAACAGGTTCCAATACTGCATTCCGGGTCATCTTAACATAAAATAAAACAAGGGGAAGGGGGCAAACTTGCCAGAAGCATAAGACATAATGCTTTGCCTATAAACAGACCGCAGTCTAAACTTTGGGGGGGATTTTTAGAGAGTTAAAACACGTTTAAGAACTATTTTTTTTGCAACCCATATATTGTTTTTTTCTTCCTATGACATATTGAAGAATGCAATAAATGTGATTTCTTGGCAATATTTTCGAGAGCAGATTTAACCAGATTCAATTTCTGATTGCTACCTGAAACAAAACTTGTTCTACATATAATCAGCATCAGCTTCTCAAATAGTAACAATCAGAACTATAGTAAATCTGGAATTCGATGTAATACCAGTATTTTATGAATGTGACAAAATATTAGCTTTGAAACAGCAGGAATTTTATCAGAATTGAAGAAATGGAAAGCATGTCAGCATATAATGCTTCCCATTAAGCTATGGAAATTTGTTTAACAAAACCAAAAACCCCCCAGGTTTTTAGATCAGATTTCCAAGGAAATGCATGGGAGCACAAAGGCAATGCAGCTGGCTGCAACAGAGAATGAGTGGTGTATTTTTCCACAGTCAAAATGAAATTTGCAAACATGTAGTTGTTTGGGGGGGGGATATTTTCATAATGAATTATTATTAAAAAAAATTAGAAGTTATTTCTTTTTAAATAACACAGCCTGATGTTGTACTTCCAGTATCATTTAACAACCTGTGGCATTGCATAACCAGTACTTTTGGAGCAATATAAAGGGTTTCTCTCTCTCCCTCCTCCTTCCACCATTGTCTATCATTATTAAGTATTGGGTTTGCTCTGTGTGCTTTGGCAGACTGGCTATATCAGATTTAATTGGAGAAAGTCTGCAAGAAGAAGCTATTGAGAAAGGTTATTATTTAATACTAACCAGAGAAAAAGGAGATTAAACAAGAACTCTGATATCTTGTATGTTTCAAGAGATTCTATTCCAGTCCTCCCAGCAAAACTCAACTTCTGTTTTTATAACAAATAACAAACATTTTAAATCTAACTGTGCCACTTTTGCAGATATAACAAAATAATTGGCCTGAAATAATACCAGTGGAAAAAAGGACTTCCAGCTCTAACAATGTCTTTGTATGTTTTAAGTCTTAGAAATTACCAATTACGATCTTTCTTATCATTATATTAACGTACTATGCTTTTGAATCTACAGTTTCATTTTACTAGCCATCCCAATATTAAATTCAGACAGCAAATGGTAATGTTCTTGCTGTATTTATAGCAGTATAGGTTTATATTACTGTTCTTGCTGAAGTTCCAGCAGGATAAACAGGGCTTAAAATGTGCAGTTCATGCACAATCTCACTAAACAAAGAAATGCCATAGAGTTTAGATGGCTACATTCATTTTTACCACCTAATATCTATTCTGACAGGCTTTTCATAACCACACGAGCGTTCCTCTGTTGAGGAACACCTTGATCAAAGTGCTACAGCTCGCTGAACAGTCTAAAAACCCCAGGACACACTCCTTGTGACCTTCCTGCACTGCTATTCAGAAGCACAAAGGAATCCCTAAGTTGCTGTTGTTTTCCTTAAAACCCCTGCATTTTCACCTGGCTCTCCAGGACACAGCCTTGTTATGTTTCCTGGGCTATTTTCAGGCAGGCAGCTGGCCACAGCAGCCCTTCCCATGCTGCCCAGCAGCAACAACTCTGCTTCCTTGACTAGGAGAGGGACCCATCCTCACTCACCATTTTTGGTACTAGAAGTCTATTTCAGAGTCTGTAGAGATCTGTTATGTTTTAAGGCTGCTTCACTATGGCAAGAAAAAGAAGCAGATAGTAGCTGTACCTGCATGTCTCATTTTTATTACTGGATTCATACTAAAACATAAAGGCTGAAGTGAGTACTAAATTACATAGGATCTTTCAGCTGAACAACAAAAAAAACCCTCAGAAACTAAACTTCAGAGGTGAAGGAGGCTTTTCATAAAAATCCTAGCTACTCTTGCCTTGAAATATAGTTATATTTACACCTATTCCCAGAATTAGATTTCTTTTGCATTTACACTTACATTCTTTGCCCAGGAAGAAGGAATAAAAGCAGAGGTGATTGATGCTCAAATAAAGCCAGCCTTGCCGAGGAACTTTTCCTTTCCAACAGCAACAGGAATAATAGGTGATCAACTTCTCTGCTTCAGGGAAATTAAATCTGGATTCAAATTTCACCAGGGCTTCTCGGAATTTCTCGGGGTCTTCTTCCTGCTCGGCGAGCTTGCTGCTGGTTTCCTCTGCAATCAGCGCCTGAGTCCATAACGAGATAATGTATCAGGAAAAAGCTATGGCATTCACACTCCAGCAAGCTGCTACAAGCTTACCTATTCAAATTTTAGTAACACAACTCTTTCTTACACAGAAACTCAAGTTGATTTGTAATTGTCACAAATGGAGAAATTTCTGGGGTGTTTGTATCTCTCATACTGAATTCATTCACTCTGAATGCTTCCAAATCATGATTCCTAGGGCCTATTTTTTGCTATAACTTTTTCGATGACTGGTAGAGACATCTATTTACAGTTTCACTGTGGCTTTTGATTGCTGTCATTTGATGTATACAGAGCAAAGGCACTGTAACAACTGTGAGTACTGATCAGTACTATTTTCCTAGGAAGAGGCAATGCAGTGACATCTGCCAGCAACTTGTAACATGCTTGGAACCATTAAAAACATGGTTTCAATATTTACATAAATATAATTAAGTGATCAGAATTTGAATAGTGGTTTTACAGCAAAGGAGTTATGTATCATTCAGACTTAACTGTACCTTACAGCACCTGGTATGATTTGCAATTACTAAGCAGTCCTACTATGCCAAAAGTCTACAGCAGAGGCAGGGGATCCAGAACCTGGATTTAACAATAACTAATGAAACCTGAAGAATTTGAAGTATGTGCTATGCCGGGTAACAGCCACAGCATTACCAAGAAAGATTAATTGTATTTGAGCCTTTCAGTGCCCTTAGACAAAGCGCAGGATAAATACTAAGATTTGCACGGTGATATTTTGCCTCTACGTCCCCTTCTTCCCCAACTTCAGAGCCCTCTGAGATCATAGCAGCGAGGTTGAAACTGATCAAAACCGCTATTATTCCTACAGATTTCCCAGACCAATACAAAGGGAGTATTGGGGAAGAGCACCTCATTAAAACTCTTAGTAAGGAAAAGCTTGCAACAGGACCTGAGGTACAGTGGTCACCAGCATCCTGGACCCCTGCCAGCCATCAGTGAGCTCCCCTTGGAGCTTCTCAGGACACCAGGCTTTCTGAGTTTTACTGCACATGCCATTGCTATTTTAAATGTGGTCACTAGTCACCAAATTCCTTTACTTTTAAAATTCTTTAAACTTCCAAAAGGATGCTTATGTCTTCAAGCCTGTGTCCAGCCACAACCCTCTCTGCAGTGCACTGCCATGACTCTCATATCCTGCAAAGTCACCATCAGTTTCCATGCCAGATCCATACGATGCAGGTGATACTGCACAGGGCCTTGTCCCCTGTCCCCGTGCTGCAGGGACTGCGTGTTTAAACCAGAACAGGAGGTTTAGAAGGACAAAACCAGATAGGAACGACAACAGCTTCATGACATTATTTCTAATAAACCCATAATCATGCAGGGAAGGGTGAAAGCAAGACAGTTTCCTTACCTTCACTTTCCCTTTGACAAAACTAACAATATCTTCTTTATTGTCAAACACAGACAAAGTATGGAGCAAGTTTTGTTCCAGCCATTCCCAGTGCTGGTTTATCTCCTCTGCAGTGGCACCTAGAAGAGCAAGAAGTAATTTACTGAAATTCATCCTATGAAATAAAATTGAAAGGAAGAAAAGAAAGTAATGAAACACACTTTCATAAATTCATTGTGAGAAACTGAACTTTCAACCTCAAAATTCTTGATGGCAAACAGGTCAAAAAGGTCTCGTTCAGAGCAGTATAGTTAGAGAAAAACAAAAACCTCATTGTTTTACAGAATTAGCCTTAGTGCTTTTAGTTTTATCTTCTCAAACGCTCTCAGCCAGCAAACGCTGCATTAAAAGTTGAAGCAGAAAAAACAGTAAAACTTCACCCTGAGCTGCCAGAGTGCAGCTCATTCTGACACGACGTTTCTTAAGCAGGCACTGGAAACCTTTGATTTCTGTCCTGTTCCCAAAAGTTCCTGATCTTCCTTTCTCCCTCCCTCAGTGTGTACATGCATACACACACCACACACGCACATACATGCACACCCTTTGAGAGGAATATACATGGCCATAATCTGCATCCTATTTGAAAAGCTCTCTAAAGTACCTAAACATCAAAGAGTTTGGTTCAGCAACACCTAAAGGGTCTCAAGAGCAGTTTGGGGAAGAAATACAGTGAACATAAAATCTTGGACAAACAGAGATTTTCATGTCTTTAAGGCTTCCTTCTCTAAGGATATATTTGAGGGTTTTGCTGTTGTTGTTTTAAATGCAATGTGTCCACACTAACTCCAGAAAAAACATTTGAGTCACCACCTACTTGCTTTGGCTCTTTCTGCTAGAAACTGAACTGTCACTGCACAATACAACGACAGAAGAGTCAGATCAAGACAGGCAACACACAGAACAATCTGGCCCCTCCAGATCTTACTGAAGATTAAACATTATAGGGGAAAAAGTAAAGGCCATGAAAGTGGCTTTTCCTAATGCCTTGCTAGTGGAAGAAACAAGAGACATACAAATGGATATAATCATAAAATGAATCTCAAATAGAAGACCCATTTTCTCAAGATTTTATCTGTGTGTACAAATAAAACCTTTTAGAGATGCAACATGTTGCCTCACAACAAAAAAATTATATATTTAGCCAAGGATTTTCCATTTTCCCCTGCTCTGTTTTCCATGCAGAATGCCAACTGACAGGGAAACTTTCCAAGCTTTAACTTCCTTGACAGGAAGGTCTTGTGATGGAACTTCATAAATATTATTAATCAAGGTCAAACAAAAAAAAAACATGAAAGAAGAGACCCTTTGATGCCCTTTAGGTAAAGTAAACAAACTATAAATGGTTAAGAACACCAGAAATACGTTAATTTTATACTAAAATGGCTGCACAAAGCAAACACTGAATTGAATTTTTATTTCTAAGCAAAAAGATACCAATCAAACATATGGGAGTGCTGGTGGGCTGCCTCCTGTCAAACAGGCCACAAGCAAGAAGTTTTTCACAGCAGCATCCACACTGTTCACACTGCTCTGAGCCTGGGATCTGGCAGTGGCCTCTTCCCACAAGGGCTCCTTATTCCTCTTCCTGTGCCAATGCTCTGCACAGCATTTTATTCCACCTTTTACCCGTGCTCTTCATGTGTCTGTGCCAACTGTATACGCAGTCTAGTCACAGCCTCACTCCTCTTAATCTCTTCTTTAAACCCACTCCTTGCCAGCCCATTTGCTCTCCCTCTCCCAAAAGCTACTTCACTTGACTGGGGCTTGGGTTTCTGTTTTGTCCACAAGCCTTCTGAAAGGAAAACTGTAATTGACTACACTGAGGTTGAGGTTAACCTCCTTTTTTCTCCTGTACTGGTATAACATGATTAACCATCTGGATTGAAACACCTCTGCCAGAACAGCCTTGCTGGGCAGGGACCAGGCTTCCTAGCAGCCCTCAGAGATTTGCAGAAGCCTGTAACACAAATCTGACCCTTACACACGTATTATCATTTAAGCCTACAGCTCCTGGAACAGAGGACTGCCAACATACAATTACAAAACGTCATTTTAATTAACTGCCTAATGACGTGATGGCCATCCCTAATGAAGTTACACCAGGAGACTGGCAGGAGCTCCTGGAGTTGCTCCTTGTCCTTGCTGTATTATACAGCAGGGACCTTAATTTGACTCATTGCTTCTTCCAAATCCAGTAACAGAACTCTTAACATCCTGTTTGAGCAAAGCACCTGGCTCAGACAGGGCAGAACTGGGCAAGCAGCAACGGCCACTTCTGCACAGGGAAAATCCTTCCAGCTTTCTAAGAAGAGGTCGGATGATGATGTTTCCCCAATTCCTATTGCCAGCACCAGCCGGAAACAACTTCTGCTGCCATGGCTCTTCATTTCTGTGCAGCAATGGCAACCATGTACATCCTATCCACACAGCATACAAAAACAGAGCCCTCTGTTTTCCATTCTGTTGATATAAATCTCATTTTCTCAGGGCTGAGCATCCATTCAGAAGAGCCAAAGACAATTTTAGAAAACATTAAATCTGGTAAGTTTATCTCAACAAAAATCCTGAACCATTCCAACCAGGCAAGTTTTTGATTTATAGCTCCTTTCATATAAAAAATAACCCCTATGGACAGTAAGAGGCTGAACAGGGCAAGGATCAGCCCCAGAAAGGAATTTACATATATTCAAATGATCAAAAAGCCCACGACAGCAGCACTGGGTTTACTTTTCCAGTGAAAGCTACCTAACCTTATAGAGAACTGTAAGCCTCTGATGTCTGTAAGCACAAAGCTCTCATATTCCTCCATGAGATGGCATTGTTTAAGTATAAAGAGGATGAGGTAGGGATAGATGCAACTGCATAGAGCAACTGCAAAACAAAGAAAACCTAGCCACAACAAAAATAGCACAAACAGACTTTACACAAGCTTCTTCACACACATTTGGCACAGGGAATAACTCCCAGCATTAATGGGGAACATGCAGAGGGATCTCTGCTGAACTAAGGAAGAAATGCTGAATGAGAACGTACAGAGGAAGGGGGTGAATATATAGATTGCCCCTTCCATTTAAAGGACTTCCATATCAAACACTATCAGCAACATGTCAGCACTTACATTAGCTATTTCATGGCCTGTTCTATGTAAGAAAGGGTAGGGTAGAACATTTTCAGTTGGAAGGGATGTACAATGACGACCCAGTCCAACTGCCTGACCACTTCAGGCCTGACCAAAAGTTAAAAGCATGTTGTTAAGGGCTTTGTCCAAATGCCTTTAAACACTGATAAGCTTGGGGCAATGACTGCCTCTCTAGGAAGCCTGTTCCAGTGTTTGACCACTGTCTTGGTAAAGAAATGATTCCTAAAGTCTAGTCTAAACCTCTCCTGGTGTAGCTCTGAATCATTCCCAACGGAAAACCTGATGTAAATTTCAGTGCTAGGGTTTTATAGGCTGGAAAAGAAGGGATAAGAACATCCCTGCAGACTGGCCAAGCAAGAGGAGTTTAATGGAACAGGAGCACTCAGATGGTCTTTACTGCACCGTGGCAAGGTTGCTGCAACTCACATTGTTATCACTCTCCTTAAGATGAGCTCGACCTTCAGAGATTGCAGAAACACTGTAAAAGGGATTAGTGCACAACAGACCAGACATTCTCCCCTCAACTCCTAAATCATGTAGCATCTTCCAAATGTACCAGTTATATTTCATTATAACCAACTGTGATAAGACATTTCATAGTAAGCAAGTGAAAGCCTAGACTGGTGAAAGCCTAGAATAAGTAGTTTCTTGCTGTAAGGAACTATTACTGATGTCGAAAAAGATACGCTTATGAACAGACCTACACTACTTCAGAAAAGAGAGAAAATTAGTGTATAACACCCTCAGGCAAACAAGCTTTCTATAGAAATTTAATGCTCCTAGTTACCACTTTTTCATAATTCCTATTTGGAATTTTAACCAGAGATTAATTTGGTAGTAAAACAAGCTATAGGCAATAGCTTTCCACACACACACACTACTAGCTGGGGTTACCTTGAGCTTCTTGGACATGCAGACACTGACCATGCTCAGAATCGGTTTGGGGTTTTCCGTCTGTGACTCACCAATAGCTACGGCCCAGTAAACTTCTGATCCGTTCAATAACTCACCACATGCAATGGCAGAGTAAACCTGTGAGCCTGGAACTTGGAGTAAAATTCGAAACGGAGCGACACGTGCATTAGAGTCTAACACGGCATCCAGGGCACCAACCAGGCGACCTGCAAAGAAAAAGAGGGAGGGAAGAGAATTAGCACCAACTTTCACTTCTGTTGCCAGCAAGTCTTTTCATGTCTGAAGCCATAAAATTGAAATATAGAACAGAATGATAATGATTCAGCCCCATTTTGTGCTGTGATTTACAGATGCTAAAAATGTGAAAGGCAAACCAGATTAGAAGATCAAAAGCATATGGAGCTCTTTGTGTTTCCGGTTCTGCCTCATATATATGTATATAACCACAGAATTGAAGGGGAAAGACCTGAGGGCACATTAAGAAGTTACCGTTCCAGCTCTGCTCTGAAGCTGGATAAGTAACACCTATGCCATAAGTGGTGTTTGTCTAACCTGTTCTTCAAAACCTCCCACAACCAAGATGCAACAACTTCCCCAGCAAGCCTCTTCCATTATTTTCATTAAGTATTCTTACAGAAGAAAAACTACCCCAAACAAACAAGTCAGCCACCACAATCTTAAACTTGCTTGCTGGAAATTAATCCTACTCCCTGGAAAAGCGCAATTAGCCACAGGCATTTCTGATGTTAATGCTTGACATACTGAAAAAGTATCAGCATGGTTTCCCACTCTTTAAACAATTTCTTGTTTTCTAAAGAAACCCAAATCACCTCATCTCTTCCTTATGGATCATGTTTTTCAAATAGCTTACTGTTCTAGAGCTTCAGCTGGAATCTCTCCAGCTCATCTCTAAGGATAACACTCCAAACTGGACATGATGCTCACTTCTAGTGAAGTTTTAGCCATAAGAAGAGTGGAAAATCTCTTCCTGTTTTTTAAATACACACCACTGTACCCAAGAAAGCTTCCAGCAGTACCTGCTGTAAGCTGGCACTTCAGCTAAATACAGGCAAACTCATTGTGGAGAGTTGGAGCAATTGCTGCCCCCCAAAAAGACTTTCCAGTCTGGAGGCCAGCTGCAGTTGCTGACCTTTCTTGCTACCTACCTCGCCACAGTCCCCCCTACCAGCAGGCAGATCCAAGCTATGCATCAAAAAGTTATCCAAATGCTGTGATTTGCAAGCTGGCATGCTAAAGTAACTCCAAATTGGTTTACAACACCTACGAATAGCAATTCAGAAGTAGCTTCGTATTCAGTCCCCTTAAATTGTACATCCTGCAGAGAGGGATGGCAGACAGCAGGGAACGGGTCTACTATGTTTGCATATGTCACTAGAGTATCTAGGGAGTTCTCTGCAATACTACATTTTCCCTTTGCATATGTTAATTTCTCCAGCCTGTTGTATTTTTGCTCCTTCACCGTTAACCCAAAGCAAAAGTAACCAGACTCAGCCTCCAAAACTTTCACCAGCCTTGCAGTTTTTATTATTACTTTCTCCAGTTCATCACCTAAGTGATTAATGGAAACAATGACCTACAAAGTCCTCATCTGAAATGCCTTCTCATTTGGACAACAAACCACCACTAATTAATTTGAATATGGCACAACAAAGCATCAGTATAACCATTTTCTACCCTAGGAAGTGTAAGAAGCTCACATGGAACAGCATCAAAAACCTTCCAAGTACAAAGAAACTTACGTCAAGTACTTCCTCCTTGCATTCACACACTCTGTTGATCATGCTTTCAAAACCAAGCAGAAGTTGGACACAACATGTTTTAAAACTGTACATGTGACAATATTCAGCACCAGTTTGCTTCTCAGCTATAAATATATGCAGATATTATATCCATCCATTTAAAACAGAGACCTGAATTTGGAGACCAGTAATGCACACAGTATCAGAACACACTAAACACTATCTTGTAACTGCAAGACAAAAAAATTCATCCAGGTATAAAAGGTAGCAAATTATCCATGTTCATAGAAAACAGAGCACCAACTTCAGCATGTGGTCTTCAAAACAGCTGGATTAAAGCCCACAAAATAGCACAAAACCAGAGTTGAACTTTCAAATTTCAAAATACTTGAGACATTACAAGAAAGCAAAAGAAGAAGAAACTTGTGACGTGCTGGGCATGTTTTCCCCTGATGATAAATCTAGGAAAAAGACTTTGGCTTCAGTTCACTGAAGTCATAGAAAACAATCAAATAACAGTAAGTGCTAGCACAATCCCAAGGGAAAGCTTCATGATTTGTGAAATACTTTTTTTTTTCCCTCAGAAATCATGAAAAAAAAACAAACCAAAAAACCAAAAACACATTAACGTAGCTGCAAAATTTTGGTTATATTTCTTAGCCTGTGCAAAATTAATTCCTTTTTCTGTTCCTGAATAACTGACCAGAAAAGCCAATTCCTCTTCTCACTGTTTACTTCTGCTTACAATTCCTATTTTGCTTACCAACTATTAAAAAGTTTCCTCCTTGAACTGTGCAAAGAAAAAAATCACCTCCCTTATCTAAACTACCCATAGCTAACATATTAACTAAGGATGACAAAGAGGAGCCGGAACTAAGAATCAAAGAGAAGAAAGAGAGCAAGGTCAACTCGGATACCTGCCAGAGTAAAGCCCAAGTGGTGTGGTCCCCTATGAGGGATTCACAAGGGCACAGCTACCCCACACCTAAATCACCCTAAGCCAATGCTGTGGTTGACAGGGTGTCCCATCCTGTCCTGTCCCACCTCTGCCAGGAGGGTCTGCAGTAGGTCTGCTCCAGAAGGCACATAAGGAGAGCAGGGGAACATAAAGCAATCACTACTGAAGTCAAGCAAGCACCAAGCATGAGTCCTGTCTCCATGTCTGGGTCTCATCCTACCCCCCGACAAGGCCACCAGCCATCACTGCAGGCTGTGCAGCAGTCCCCCTGATCATCATTTTAGTTTTCTATCACCAAACACAGAGCAGTAACCTTGTTTGGCAGGAGCCCATGCCTGTGATCTAGCACTTGCCCTTCTGCAGTGGTTCAGCTGCACATGAAGTTAATGCTTAAATGCCAAAACATAAAGGAGAGACTGACAGAGGCAGAACGGGAGGAAAAAGGGAATTACTAACAGTGCATTTGCAGGAGCATGCAAAGGATTAATCACTAATAAATACACCCAGGCCTATCATGATGATTTAGTTGAAAATGTAGTAGCATGAAAATTACTCAAACTAGAGGCAGAATTTTTCCAGTGTGAGCTGCCTCCTTTGGCTCCTTTGGAGTAACTTTTGAATCACACCACTTGTGTTAGGCTTCTCACTGAAGCATGGAAAAACAACTTAAGTCCCTGAACAAACAAACAAGAAACTTTACACAGTACACTGATTTTGAAACATGCTTTGAAACACACCTAGCCTGTGAGCAAGCACTTCCTAATAATAAGACCTTGTTCCACGGAAGGGGCTCTTATAAAATAGGGTCTGTTTACAAAATAAAAGGGTCTCTGACTCTCAGGTCATATATATAAAAAGGGTCTCTGACTCTCAGGTTTATATATAAATTATATAAAGGGTCTCTGGCTCACATGTTGATCCATTAGCATGCTTTCAGTAGGATGCAGCAGACCTCTTC
>JAOEHY010028657.1:31518-64670 GCA_025447955.1 Psilopsiagon aurifrons | reverse complement strand
GCACACAATACTCCAAGTGAGGTCTCACGAGAGCAGAGTAGAGGGGCAGGATCACCTCCTTTGACCTGCTGGTCACGATCCTTTTGATGCAGCCCAGGACATGGTTGGCTTTCTGGGCTGCGAGCACACATATCAGGTGAATGAGTTGTCAAAGTACAATAAAAAGAATGAGGTTGGCTTTTAAGTGACTAAAACACACCCAGGTTCAATGTTGGAAAATATAGGGATGCAGCACTACAGCAAGCAGAGGATATAAATAAAAGAATGCAAAGAAATACATATACATAGGGTTATTTTGGTCCTGACCACACTCCTCCACTTTTATTTTACACAAAAAACCACTGAATCCCCTGAATCAGTGAACTAGTAAGGTACAGTAGTTTCCAGTATATCCTGAATTCTCATGTTAATCTCCATCCAGACTTGGAATCTACATAAGACTTTGAGAGAGTGTATGAAAATAAGCTATTCCTCCGTGGTAAATGAAGAAAGTTTGAAAAGAATTTAAGTGCCATTAAATACTCACTAGCAGCCACATCTGAGAATCACAGTTTCCATTAAAACTGAGAGACAGTTGTATGAGAACTGAGTATGCCTGTGAACTAAAAGAAGGTTGGGTCAGAAGTTCAGTATGCAACTACCTGGATTTCATATCCTGGCCAGAGGCAACGGTAGCCCACTGCTTGCTGAAAAGATCAAGGAGCCAACACACCAGAAGAAAATATATCTAAGTATATTTATTGTTAGGCTGGGAGATCTGTTGTTGATAGTTTAATCATGGAATCATAGAATATGAGGTTGGAGGGGACCTCAGGGATTATCTGGTCTAATCTTTCCAGGTAAAACATGACCTAGACTATATGGCCCTGTCCATCTGAATTTTAAAATTATACAACATTGGGGATTCCACCACTTCCCTGGGAAGATGGCTCCAATGGCTGATTGTTCTCACGGTGAAAAATTTCCTCTTGTGTCCAGTTGGAATCTCCCCAGGAGATGTGCCCATTACCCCTTGTCTTTTCCATGTAACTCCTTGTAAAAAGGGAGTCTCTATCTTCTTTGTAGCCACCCTTTAAATACCGGTAAATGGTGATAAGGTCTCATCTAAGCCTTGTTTTCTCAAGACTGAACACAAACTCAGTTCTCTCAGCCTTTCCTCATGCAGCAGCTTTCCGAGTCCTTTGATCATCTTTGGGGCCTTTCTCTGGACCCTCTCCAGCCTGTCCTCATATTTTTTGTATAACAGGGACCAAAACTGCACAGTGTTCTAGGTGTGGCCTGACAAGTGCTGAGTAGAGTGGGATTATGACATCTTTACCTTTCCTGTTGATGCCCTTGTTGATGTAACCCAGCATCCTGTTGGCTTCCTTTGCCACAGCAGCATGCTGTTCACTTACATTGAGATTGATTTCCACCAGAACCCTCAGGTTCCTTTCTACAGAGCTGCTCGCCAGATGAAAGCATTTTTAAATGAAGTATTGAGACCACTTGAGAACATATCTATTTCAAAGGGAGTCTGGAATTTGCTGAAGGACAGAGTATGTATTTCAGGAGTGCAGAAGGATCAGGAATCTCTAAATTTCCCGTTAGTTTTTCCTAATAAGAATGCATGTGAAAAAAGGAGAACACTTGCATTGGCACTAATTGAGGATAATTTTCCTGCAACCAGTAGTCACTCTTGACATGCCAGACAGAACTGAGAGCTGAGCTTCCTGATATAGGGCTGTAAGAGGTACTTGCATGGAATTTTTGGATATAGCCTCCAAGTTGAAATGTTTTGTCAGCTCTAATCATGTACTTTTTTGGTGTAGAAAGGGCAAGGATAGGTATGTTGTTTGCTTTGCAACTTACACACCCAACCAGATGACATTTCACCCTGCCAGCATTCTTACCCTTCCTCTCCCATGTGTGCTATAGCAGCAGAACAGCTGCTCAGCTCCTTTCATCTGGGATTCTGCTTTTGTTTAGCCTTGATGACCACAAATCACATCACTACAATGGCCATTCTCATTGTACCAAAGGCTGATAGAAAAACAGATCCACTTCAAGACTCCCATTCAGAAATCCCAGAGAAGGAAGTGGAGACTAGTGTTTTTTTGGTTCCTAGCCCATATTCTTTTCTAGCATGCAATCCACTTTTTGCTCATACCTGACAAGGTGCCACATTGAAACTGCAGCCCATGTGCTGGCTGTCAGTTGTGGCTAATGTGATATGCAGGATAAAGGGTGAAAGCAGGTGGTGGTGGAGGTGTAAAAGCAGAGGCTGCAGCCATTGAAATTGTCTCTGTACTAATTGGCAGGAAAAGGACACTGATAGGCATGGATTGTCAAGATGGCTCCTCTGACCCTTCTGCTTAATCCAAATGAGTAATTAATGAGTGTGTTATGATTAGCACTGCAGTAAACTCTTCACTAGACAAATACTTTAAAGCTCTCAGGCTTTAGCTCACCAGCTGATTGCCATTTGGCTAGCAGATTTGTTTCCCTCTGAGAGGCTGAGCACACCCATCAGTTGTGCAGGGGGAGAATATGGCTAACAAATAAAAATAAGAAATCCTACCAAAATGACACCATGGTGAAATTGGGATTGCACGTTCTCTCAGCAGAGCTGACAAAACAAGTTATAATATATAGGGCTGTTGTATATCAGGAGCAGTTAGCAGCTGATGAAATGAAGGAAGAATCGTGTTCTGAGAATCAAAAAATGTAAAACACGTACTTAAAGGCTTTTTTTTTCCTCTAAAAGAATCAGCAAAACAGGAGATAGGAGCCATTAGATTCCCTTTTTCATTGGGATGTATCAGATGGATTTGTAATGGAAAAGTGTTTGTATCCAATATCTTTAGTGCCGGGTCTGCCAAAAATACCAGCAGCCTGAAGATGGATTTGTTTTGATACCAGCAATACCTTGCTTAATTAGGATTCCCCATTAACTTGTGGCTGCTGAGATTTTACAGGAGAAGCTTGCGTGTGTGTGGTTGGTTCAGGGAGCAGGGTATTTTCCTCTGCTTTCTCAGTTTAATGTCAACTGAGGCTGACAGGGCACAGAAGTTACAATGCAGTCAGTGCAGGAAGACCAGATGCTCTTGCTTCACATCTAGGTAACTTTGAGATAAATGGTAATGGGCCAAGTGGAGAGAAGTGAAGAAGCACAGATATCTAAGCAGCCTAACAGCCATAGGAGCAGCCACAGCACATTTAGGCAGACATCCACTAGTGGGAAGAACAGGAAAAGAAACCATGCGCTATGCAGCTTCCAGACTGTCACCTGTGTGAAAGGGCAAAAATAGGAGTCAATTTCTGTCTCCACATTGCCAGTGAATCACCCTTGGCCAACTCTGGAGTCATAAAAATTGGAGATGGAATAATTAAATCTAGCAAAATAAAACAACCCATTTGCAAAGCACATTTCAGGCTTCCTCAGGCAAGCCTAACTATTTCATGTGCTAATTACAGAGATTATAAAGAAGAGAGACATATGACTGCCACCTATCTCTGCCACTGTCCTTAAAACAAATGTAAAGGACAATTAACAACAGATTAGCTCCATGTCCTAGTTTGCCATGTGAGGATGATAGCTGACCTTCTCATTTCATCCTCATTAGCGTCTCAGGCCAACAGACCCATTGCTCTTTAATCATCACCCATCATCCTTTGCTTCAACACATGGAAACAAATGATGTGTTGCCAGGAAGGTCGGAGGTCAAATATGAGTTTTGTTGTTGCTGGAGTGCAAACTAGAGGCAATGGGGTCAACTTTGGGGCAAATCTTTGCGGCAGTCTGTTTGAGCAGAGAAGCTATTTTGAATGCATGAAGCATGACACCCACTGTGTTTTTGTTTTCTCTTTGCAGCTGGAATTTACTCAAAGATTTTTTTTTTTTAATTTTCTATTTTTTTTAGTAACATGCAAAAAACCAAAAAAAAACCCCCAAAAACCAAAACCACAGGAAGAAACAACTGGTGACACTCTCTCTGAGAACGAAATGTTAAATTGGTAAAGGAGGGGATAAGTGCGTCCAAGGTGTTACATGGATTTTTTTTTGCCTTTCGAAGCTGCATGTTGTTCATAAAGTTATGAATGCTGGAAGCTTTTCAGCCTGTATCTCTTCATGCTGCTGCTACTCCAGTGCTACTTTCCAATTTGCCATGGATAGCCTCTGAAGACTGACAGGGCTGAAGGCACCCAGTGCCAGTGTAAATGAGCCCCATTCATTTCTTGCCATGGGCATATGGCATGTCATTGTCCTCGGCCACCGAGGCAGAAGTGATGCAATTTGTTGGCATGTCCTGTCACAGCACAAACTATCTATCCCACTGAGCCCCTAGAAAACAACAGAAGCCAGAAAAGGGCAGCCAAAAACTTCACAGCTTTATCACAAGAACACACATGCACACACCACCCTGGTAAAGAAAAAAAAAATATCCCTGTCCTTTTTTTGATTCTGTGGGATTTATATATTTTTTTTTTTTTCATTTCTTCAGGG
The DNA here is from genome assembly GCA_025447955.1 of Psilopsiagon aurifrons. Lineage (NCBI taxonomy): Eukaryota > Metazoa > Chordata > Aves > Psittaciformes > Psittacidae > Psilopsiagon > Psilopsiagon aurifrons. The sequence continues at coordinate 60,184 of JAOEHY010028657.1, read as the reverse complement.
TCTCAAAGGTTGTTGTCCGAACCAGCACAAAGCTGATCCTTCTTTTATCTCTCACAAATGAGAATCAGGCCTTTTATTTATTCTAATTTAAAAATCTAACTGTCGCCTAAGACAACTGAGCTGCAGAAATTCAGCATGTTTTGTGTGTAGTGCATTTAGTGAGAAGTCATGAGTTGCAAAGTTACAAAGGTGGTCAAATCGGATACCTTGAAGTTGGAGATACAATATCATATACTCCCAAGAAACTATTAAAAAAAAAAATTAAATCACATCCACTGGCTGGGAAGAGATAAACTTTGGTTTTGGTTCATTTTTGAATTATCTTAAAACCTGGAGTGGTTCAGAATTCATAGCAGAACTTCAGGATTACTTAATGTTCCAGTTTAGTGAAACTGAAGAGAATGAGGGGGGGAAATCCAGCCACAATACAAAGCAACAATAAAGAAAAGGCTGAGCACAGAGAAATTCAAATGTGGGAAAGAGAGAGGGGGAGAGAGGTAGGAAAAAAGCCGGGGGGTGGAGGGGTGACCAGAATGCTTCGCAGTAAGAGCAAAACCACTGAATTCTGTCCTCCTTTGCACCTGGAAGCACAGTTGTCAAATGCTACACTGAAAGCAAGGACACTGAAAAAACCAACTGAACAAAGCCAGAAGTATCACAATGTTGAGAGGGTTTAGATCAAAATACAGCAAGTATTGGACCCATCTTCCTGTCCAAAACCCAGCCACCTGTGCCAGCCCATTTTCTGGAGAGACTTCCAACCTTGGTGTTTAATTCAGCATTTCCTACAGTGAGAGAAATATGCTTTCCATTTAAGTCTGTCTTGAAGAAAATGTTGGCTTAAATTAAAGAAAAAAAAAAAAGGTTTTGACATTGAACAAGCCACTTGAAACTCCAGAGTAGTTTGAAAGTTTTCCAAAAGCCCAAATTCTAGCATGTTTCCGAATGCTGCTATATGTATTTTGCATCTGTAAGGTTTACAGCCTATTTTTGCCCTTCAGTAATAAGCTGTGCTGCAAATAAGCTGTGTGCAATAAGTAGTGCTGCAAATCAGATAATTAGAGGTGACTGTGATCAGATTTCCACTGTAAATTAAGTATGTGATAGAATGAGAGTGTGAGTTTTACAAGGGCAAATTTGTACCTATAAAATGAAGTCAGCTATGCTACAGTTTAGTGAGAGTTGGGTCCAAGGTGAAAAGTTCAAAACCAGATCAAACCAAAGTTTGTGGTATGCAATATTCAGTTCTACCATTTTGATTTGAGTCCATTTCTAATTATATTACTGTGTTTCTATAAACCAAATCATATGCAACATTTAAGCTGGGATGTTCAGGCTGGTTAGATTTAGAAAACAAACTCACGTCAGAAGTCAGAACTAATTTTTGTAGAGAAAAAAGTATCATGCTCCATATGGTTCACATTTCTGAGCATAGACTTTTTGCACTAACTAGGCCAATCGTAAGCCTGTGTGACATACATAATTACATGGGCTGCAATTATTCTTATTTCTATTTAACTGAATATCTGTGATACAGATTTCTCAGGTTTATTTGCAACACAAAGAGAGTTGTGGAACTTATTACCATCTTCCTTCATAACCGAAAGAAAAAACAGTTCTTCCCAACTCTCTTGAGATTCCAGTCTGAGCTGGTACCACCATGTTGTGGTGGTACCAACAATAATAGTGATAAGGGAAATAACAAGGGGAGAGAATATAAAACTAAAAGGGGAAAGGGAAAATCACAGCACTGCACTAGCTACTAAGAAGGACAAAAATGACTGTTACAGCTGAACCCAGGACACATCATCACACAGCTGACAATTGGGAAGTTGTGAATGCTCCATCTCTGGCGGTGTTCAAGGCCAGGCTGGACATAGCCTTGGGTGATATGGTTTAATGGGAGGTGTTCCTGCCCATGGCAGGGGGGTTGGAACTAGATGATCTTAAGATCCTTTCCAACCCTGACTATTCTATGAGTCTATGATTCGATGTGTCTGCTCCAGCAAGTGCCCCTTGTCACACTGAGTTTCCTTTTGAAAATACACAGTCCTAACAGGCAGAAAGCTCTCACATCCAAAGATGACACTTTCCATCACTGGCCAGTGGCAAAACCAGAGGACTTTCCTTTTAATAACAATAATAAAATTCACATCAAAAAAAAAAAAAAAAAAGAAAAAAAAAAAAGAAAAAAACCCCAAATGGTGTGAAACTTACCCCAAATCTGAGCTAGTTACATCTAAATTTAGTTGACTTGTTCTGGGCTTCCTGTGACCACGTCTGTAAATGGAGCTTTGGAGAAAAAAATAAGTAAAGGCTTTCGTAAATTTAATTTTTAATTAGTGAGTGTTCAGGCAAAGAAGCATGTCCACCTGAGATGGAGTAGCAAAAATAGAGAAACACCACCCATCAACTACGAATTAGTATGCTTTTTTTTTAAGCAAAACAACTAGATCCTGCAGAAATAAATTTATAGAAAGCTTCCTGCCTCCTCACATGAATGACATATATGAAAAAATGACATCACTGGCAACATGGCAAGTCAAAAAGACCATTAGATAAAGGATGGATTTTGTCATTATAGTGACAGAAGTGTCTAATTCAAGGACATATAAATATAAAAAGCTGGCAGGGGTGGAGTTGCTCACGCTGTTTGGCCAAAGCATTGACCATTAGTACTACAAAACATTTTGAGCAAAGCCTGCAGTGTCACATGTGCAGAACCATGAAAGAAAATAAAAACCTTCTCTTCTAAAGGTGCATTTAAAATATTTTTAAACTATTATATTTTAGTAATAATGAACTCAGCAAAGCACATTTCCTCCATTTTAATGACCAGATGGGGCTTACAGGGCACATCTGCACCTCAGTTCATTGATCCCTTCCCAGCTGGCCAGCAATCCAGAGGAGGTGTTCCTGTGCTGCAGTTACTGTTCACTGGGTAATGTAATGAGGAGAAAACACAAGTGAAAAGAGGGTAGGTAAAAGTACTAAGAAAAGCATATAAAGAAGTGGCAGTGAGTCAGCATAGCATCTGCCAAGAACAGACTCAGTAGTTTACTTCTCTTGATCTACTTGTAAGACCTATGGATGAAGAAGGAACAAGACTCTATCTTCAGTGTTTTGTAGCTTTCTTTAACATGATAGTGAGAGGTGAGAGCACTGTGCAATGGTGTGTGGTTTCTCTCCCAGAGCTAAGATGGACATTACCAGAAAAAAAGGGGATTTAAAATCCAAGTAGAAAAAATGTGAACAAAATTTGAAGAACAGGCTTTGTCAGAAGGCAAAAAATCTCCCAGATTCCATGGCAATCAGTATGGAAAAAGTCCATCTTATTTTATAAACTGGGCAAAAGTGTCTACTACAACAGGATACTAAGTGATAAAACAGGAAAACCAAAAAAAAAAACATTGTAAATATTAGTAGAATACAGACTTTATCATAGAAAATAAGGATGCTGGAGACTAAGGGGTGGATGAAATGGTGAAGAAGTGAAAACTAGTGAGGTTGAAAGCTCTAAAGTTCACCAGAAAGAAATCCTAGCAAAGAAATGGTGTTATTATTTGACAGTGACACAATTTTGAATTTAAATTATGAATATTGGTGCTGTTTTTATGAACATCAAGATAAACTGTGTCACATGAGTCTGATGCATTAGGAAGTAAAACAGTAGTAAGTAAGTTAGAAGGACACAAAATATTACTTGCAAAAATAAGTTTATAAGTTGGTGGACTTGACCATAGAATCAATTAGATTGGAAAGGACCTTTAGATCAAGTCCAACCATTACCCCGGGATGGCCAAAACCACCAACAAACCATATCACTGAGGGGCTCAACTACACAGTTGTTGAACACTTCCAGGGATGGTGATTCCACCACTTCCACCGGCAGCCTGTTCCAATATCTGATAACTCTCTCTGTGAAGAAATTTTTCTTAATATCTAATCTAAACCTCCCTGGTGCAGCTTGAGGCTGCTACCTCTTGTCCTATCACTTGTTACTTGGGAGAAGACACCAGCCCCCACCTCACTACTACATCCTCCTTTCAGGTAGTTGTAGGAGCGGTAAGGTCCCCCTGAGCCTTCTCTTCTCCAGACTAAACAACCCCAGTTCCCTCAGCCATTCCCCATCAGACTTGTGCTCCAGACCATTCACCAGCTTTGTTGCCCATTTCTGGATCTGCTCCAGCACCTCAATGCCTTTCCTGCAGTGAGGGGCCTAGAACTGAACACAAGATTCCAGGTGAGCCCTCACCAGTGCCGTGTACAGGAGGATGATCACTGCACTGGCCCTGTTGGCTACACTATTGCTGATACAGGACAGGATGTTGTTGGCCTTGGCTGCCTGGGCAAAAGCTGGCTCATGTTCAGCTCTGTCAATCAGCACCCCCAGGTACTTTTCCACTGAGCAGCTTTTCAGCCACTCTTCCCCAAGCCTGTAGTGTTGCATGGGGTTGTCGTGACCCAAATGCAGAACCCAGCACTTTGCCTTGTTGAGTCTCATACCACTGGCCACAGCCCATTGATCCAGCGTGTCCAGATCCCTCTGCAGAGCCTTCCCACCCTCAACACTCCCAGCCAACTTGGTATCATCCTCAGACTTACTGAGGGTAACTCAGTCCCCTCATCCAAATCACTGATAAAGATATTAAACAACACTGGCCCCAGTACCAAGCCCTGGGGAACACCACTAGTAAACGGTTGCCAACTAGATGTAATACCATTTACCACTGCTCTTTAGGCTAAGTTCCAGCTAGTTTCCAACCCAGCAAAGAATCCTCCTGTGCAGGCCAAAAGTAGTCAGTTTCTCCAGGAGGACACTGTGAGAGACAGTGCCAAATGCTTTACTGAAGTCCAAATAGACAATGTCCATGGCCTTTACCTCATCAACCAGGTGGGTCACCTTACTGTAGAAGGAGATCAGATTGGTCAAGCAGGACCTGCCCTTCATGAACTCATGCTGACTTGGCCTGATCCCTCTGTCTTCCCACATGTGCTTTATGATCTCACTTAGGATCATCTGCTCCACAACCTTCCTCGGCACTGAGGTCAGGCTGACAGGCTTGGATCTTCCTTCCTGCTCTTTTTGTAAAGAGGCATCACGGTGGCCAACCACCCATCCTCTGGGACCTGCCCAGTAGACCAGGACTGCTCACAGATGATGGAGAGTGGCTTAGCAAGCTCCTCTGCCAGCTCCAGCTCCTTCAGCACTATTGGGTGTAACCCATCCAGCCCTATAGACCTGTATATGTCTAAGTGAAGCAGGAGGTCACTAACCATTTCTTCCTGAATTATGGGGACTTCAGTCAGCTCCCCATCTCTGCCATCCAACTCAGGGAACTGAGTAACCTAACAATGGCTGGTGTCACTATTAAAGACTGAGGCAAAGACAGCATTAAGTACCTCAGCCTTTTCCTCATCTACAGCCATTAGGTTTCCCCAAGTATTCAGTAGAGGATGGAGGTTCTCCTTGGCCCTCCTTTTCTTGCTAATATATTTGTAAAAGTACTTTTATATATTAGAATTCAAGGAGAGAATACTGAAGGAGAATCTGGGAAACTGAAAGACATCTAGTGCTATGATGCTATTGGAAATAATGTAATTAGCAATATTTACTGGCCTCATAAACTTAACTAAAAGTAGAAATGATATTTTGTTGCATCTACTTATTTATACATTACTTTTTGTGAGGAGCTTAACTTTCTGTTCAGAAAATCTAATGTATAATTTGGCCAAACACCTTAATCAAAGTTCACATTCAGAGCATAAGGAACCAAACAAGTGTCTGGTCCTTGCAGCGCTTTGAAGACCTGTGTATTTGTGGAAATGTTTCTGTGGTTAAAATTTGTGGATAGCAAAAAGTCTGGCAAATTAGTAAATAAGGAGGAGGCTGGCTGGCCTCTAGAACAAGTGACCTGAATCCATTGGCATTCTAGGTCCAGTTTGTAATACAGCCAATTCCAAGTGAGATATGTAGCAAATGGGAAAGTGGAACTGTGTTTTTTTAAGGAGTTATTGTAAAAAGGGCACAGACAGTATGGTGAGCACACAACTCAATGAGCTTCTGTTTTGATTCTGTGAAAAAATGTTAATCTAATTGTTGGGTGAATAAACAGAAGAGACATGAGGGCAACTAGGGCCATGTCTCTAGAGGATGAGATGGAAATACTGCACACTGAGCTTGTGCCCACTTTCAAAAAAGTATATTGAAAAATTGGAGAGGGTGAGATAAAAAGCCACAAAACTTACTGAGGCCTGAAGGAAACTGTTTTACAGTGGAAGACTTACAGAGATCCATCTATTTAGCTTACCAAAAAGAAAATTGAGAGGTGGTTTGATTACAATACGTAAGTGCCTTCACAGGAAGAAAATACAAGGTAGTAAAGGCCTTTTTAATCTAATGCAGAAAGAAATAACATGAACCAATGGCTAAAAGCCAGACAAATTCCAATTGGAAATAAGCCATAGTGAGAATGGTTAACTGTTGGAACAAACTACCAAAGGAAATGGTGGATTATCCATCTCCTGATTGCTTCAAATCACGTCTGGATGCTGTGATAGTTATAGCCAAACACAAGGTAGATTTTACTCTAAATAAAGTTATTGAGGGAAACAAAGTAGTTTCAGATATGCAGAGGTAAAACCAGAGGAATTATTTTCTCATTCTCTTCCCCCTTAATTTGTTTAATTATTTAATAAATAAATCTATTCATTGAAGGAAAAAAACTATTCCCAAAGTAACTTTTCTAACCAAAGCTCACCATGAAATTCCCTTTGCTGCCCCAGAGTGAAAAAACCTCTCATAGTTAGCTCTGAGTTTACCTTCGCCTCTTTCTACCTCAGTTTTGTAATTGCATAATGGTAATCCTTGGGCACTATATACGCAATACAAATATTCTCAAGTTTCCAAAAGAGCTGGAGTTCCAGAGAGAAAAATAAGGCAAGATTTCAAAGACAAAGGACAGGAAAGTAACAAAAAGTAGCAGTTAAGACAGGCTGGTGTCTAAAATTTGAAATATCCTTCAGAAGCTGAACTTTGCTAGATTATTTTTTAATTGTGCCCTGGCATGGAGAATCAGTAGACTTGTCTAAAAGTAAAATTAGGCCTGCCACTTTCACTTCCTCCTTATTGAATGGGAACAAATTTTCTTCTTCTTTCATTTTGTATTTCTCTTACACGCCACCATGTCTAGATTATTTTTATTCCTTTTTAGAGATACTTATCATATCTCCACATATATAAGCACTCAGTGTTTTCAGCAACCTGTACAGCCTATTTTGACTCCACTGTGCCCCATCTGAGGAAGGGGAAGGGAAAGAAGCAGCTAAGATCAATACACCCTCACCTTCTCTTGTCTTTTGTCCCATGACAGAATCAGACATCCTGAAAAGTCTATACAGAGGCTTTAGCTAATTTTGAAGGCAAATTCTGCAACAGTTATCTGTTCTGAGTACCTCCTTTGTTTGAAAGTACACCAAAATAGAGTGATCCATGAAAGCCATATCTTCCTGCACATGTCTGTTGCTCAAGAGACCACAGAAGTCAACCTGTATCAGCAGAAAATGATGAGTCCTCTAAACCCAGCCCAGATGTACTTACTAGCCAATGCATTCTAAGAAGTATATATTGTATTTCCTCTTTGTGTTCAGCTGCATTGGAGTCTGGAGAAGAAGAATCATGTAGCACTCATTACACTCAACTGCACATACACCATGCTCCTGCAACCTTGTTTGGACATATAATGGGAGTTACTGTCTGTCTGCGTTAAGGCATTATGCTAAGTGAATACTCCGGTGCTCCAAGTACTCTTTTAGTACATGCAGTTCTTTCCATGGAAGCTCCTAACCTTACCTGGATTAGTGTACATTAAAACATTTTTTAAATTTTTCATAGAAAATAAATTTATACAAATAAACCTTCCCCTCAGATGGAGAAAGATTAAAAAATATATATACTGTAGATGTGTTTACCCTCAGAGTCTTGTACTGGTTAGAGTAAATGTTAAAGTCTGCAAACAACAGAAAGCAAAACAAAACAAAGACATGGCTCAGAAACAAAGTTTTAAGATGGCTTTAAAGGAAAGAGGAGGTCTTACCTCTTCAAGCATACTGTGTATATGGGGCAGAGTTTGGAGATTTCAACAGCAAAACATACATTAGTTTGAAATGCTACTGCACCATTTGCACAGGGTGCGTACCTAGGTGTACCTAGGTCCCCTAAGAAAAAGTAGTGGAGAATAGGAAAACAAAGCCAAGGTTAATCACTTGGATACTATCCCTTTTTTTCTAAAGCACAGTGGACCTTCAAGACTTGACACATGAGCCAAAGCACTAATTCAGGAACTCTGGTCGTTTGAGAGGCATCTTTTTGGTCCAAGAAACAGCGACTTCAGTGTAAAGCAAGACTGAAAACAATGGGAACAACCTTGTTTCTTCCAGTCAGGGGTATAAGCACATTGCTTAGATTAAAAATTATCGAGATTTTCAGGATCTGCATGCACAAGTAGAGAGTTAGATTTTCAAAGGGTTCCATGTCCCATTTAACTATTACAGGCTCAGCAATCATGACAGAGCACACACGCCTCTGACTGCAGCGGAATAGAGGCTGAAGGCATCAGGTAATCATAAGGATTATTATCCAGTACTGCTACAGTACCTTTGTGTGTAAGGAGATTATTTTTCACATTTAGGTCCCATATCTATTCGTAAGAACCCCGACAAAAGGATTATTTTTTTTCTTTTGTTTTTCTTCTTTTTTTTGTTTTTTAATACTGAAGAATAAACTCCTTTGCTACATTTGCAATGGATATGAAGTGGGCTTCAGGAAACTGGACTAAACTCTATCTTCTCTAAAGATGAAACAGACCTTGAAGTACAGCTGCCAACGCTTGCCCTCAAGTGCCATGATCTCCCCCACTTTCTTCCCCTCATAGCACTAGGAATTAATCAAGACTTTTTGCATAGGGCCAAGAGGAGGAGAGAAGAGGGAAAGTCTGTCATATATCATTAGAATTGTGATTGTACATGTCACCAGTGACATAGGTGGCTTAAAATTGTACATGATTTTATGAGAAAATGAAGTAATCAGCTATAAACACAGTAAAAATAATCTTGCTTTGACTTTCATTTTTAATGAACCAGGAAAGTCTACACTCTTCTTGTGGTCAACAACAAAATAGTTCTCACTGGAAGAGAATATTTTTGTTATTACACTGAATGGAATGAGTTGTGTATTAAACAACATACAGTGGGACCGAATCAATCTTGTTCCAGAGCTGAAAATTTAGTAGACTCTGCCTTCCTTTTTTCCATTACATTAATGCATCAAGCACATTCAATAAAATATCCTTCTCTTAGAATTACTGAATATACATAAGGGGAAAGTGTTGCTTATTACAAATTATTTTAACTGGTAATACTCGTTGAGATGAAAGCTATAATTTCTATGAGAGATCTAGAAGTCAGGTGAAGCTGGCAGCAGGTAATCAATCACAATTACATTTAATCACAAAAATTCAAAAGTCACAGCAGTTTAAAGTATGTTTAAGCACATACAGGTGATACCCAGAAATGATTTCATTTTGCATAATATAAATATGAGGCAAAAGCAGGTTTATTTATTTTAAACAAGATTAGTTATTATACTGATGAAAATTAAGAGTCTAGACAAGCAAGAAACCCTGATTATAATAACAGGTTTACTGATAAACCTTCAGAGAAAGCAGGTACTTTAAGAGACTTCCTGCAGTAACAGAAATGACGCACCACTGGAACTCTGACCCAGCCAGTCCACTGTAGGCTTAGGAAAAAGACCAGGTGATTAGTGGATGCCTTAGTTTGGCTAATAAAAATCAAACCATACAAAGCGCATTTTGCTGCATTTTTTTCCTTCCCAATAGGAACTTTATTGCATTTTACCCGATAGCTAGCCAGCATTGCAGGAAATCTGGCTTCAGTTTTGTTTCCTGCCTTAGGGACCTGGAAACCACATTCCTTGCTCCTGCACAGGGATGACACAATCTGCTGGTGGGTTGGACATGCAAGGAGTGGAAAGCAGGGAGGAAGCTCTCAGCTTTTTTGTTGAAGTTCTTTTATCTGTAGAAATAAAAGCAATTGCTGATGGAAGCCAGCTGAAGTGCTTTCCACAACAGAGTATCCCACTGCCAGGTCCAGGACCCTCCTTTCTTTCATCCTCCTATCTTAATGATAATGAAAGAATTGTATATCCAGCATATGATGGCTTCTAGCATGTTGACTAGGCACTAAAGATGAAGAACCAATTAATTTCTGCTGCCTGCTTGGTTCACAGGATTTGAATGAAGGCTGACCACCTCCTGGGTGAGCTAGGTCAAACTATTGCTCCAAGTTTGAGAGAAACATTAATTCCCTGTTCTGAAAGTCACCCAGAAGGTGGAAAGATGGGTAGCAATAAATGCCTGGTTATTTGGACAAACTGAACTGACACCAACAGTGAAGACTGAGGGGAATACATCTTTAAAACCTCAGGATTATGGCTATTTTCTGTAGAATGCAGCGGTCTAGGCAGAGGTGGGGGCTAAACAAGGGTCTACCATATTCTTCATGAATTCGGCAGCTGCTGGATCAGAGAAAATGATAATATGTACTCTAGTAAGCAATCTAGCAAACTAGCAGCATAAAGTTGATTGCCAGATGAAAAAATGTGATCAATTCAGTTATATCCAAACTAAAGAATTGGACAATAAGCTCTGTATTTTTCTGCGAGTTTTCCTTCTAAAATGTAGTACTTGAAATGAGACTGTCCTGAAATACCTATTTGGAAGAAATAACAAGAAATGCAAATATACAATGTATTCTTATTTTTTTCCCAAAGAATTCTCTATTCTTGTCTCTAAAATATAGAAAAAGTCACTGTCTACCAAACATTCTGATTCTTAACTATTCTAAGGAAGAATCTTGATTGCAACTACCTATGTTTCTGCCTTACTCGGTAGCTGAGATCCAGTACTTAGAATCTCAGTACAAATGACTGCATAAGCAGTTACAAATGTTACCAGCAAAGTACCATTTTCTGCTGCAGCCAGGATATGGGTGAAAATCCGCCATCTGAGACTTCTTGTTTCTGAGAGGAACTAATATCCTATGTTTGATCAGCTAATGCAGTTTGCAAATATAAACATTTACAAGCCCTTTACCAGGCCTCAGGGCTCAGCTTCTGCAGCTGGCACCTGGTTTTCCAGCTACAGGTTTGAAGTAATGTAGGACACTACTGCTCTTTAAAAACTGTGTATCTTATTGGCTGGTATGGCTGTAAAGCCCACTACTTCTATATTCAGAAAAGACTGTGTATTCTTAGCATTCTTAGCACTTTGAACTTATTTTTTTTAAAAGAAAGTTTAATCAGGAGTACCTACCTAAGAAAATACTCCTTAATGTGTACGCTGTGATAAATTTCCTGGGGTTTAGATACAGCTTTGGTATACTGAAATGAATTCACATGACCATGAAGTGTTTTCAATTGAGCTCAAATTACCTGGCTCTCCAGGCCAAGAGTGTTGTTTAAGCAAGATTTCTAGTGCCGTATTTCCAGAAAGAAGTAAACCACTTCTGCAAAAGTCCTGAGTTTCTTTGTCACTCAAATTCTTAAAATCAAACAAGCTTGAACATGCTTGCTTTAAAAAGAATGACAGAATCCCCATTGACTGTAACAGGGTAGGAGCTTTGGTACATGATTTACTTAGTGAGATACTATGGGCTAATATTATACAGCAGTTAAGAAGAGATGATCACAACGATCTTTTTTTGGCCATAAAAATCCATGAAGAGTGATAAGCATTGATCTAATGCTGCTTCCCCTACAGATGTCAATAACGTAGGAGTGAAGCCAAAGAGGAACATGTCTGAATTACTACTTTAGTAAAGCACAATTTAAACAAAATTGAATTGAACCAAAGGTAATGCATTAACTAGAACAGGTAATGCAAAAGAACCTCAGTAATGAAAGGGGAACTACAGTTTTTTGGGCTCATCTGCCGGAAGCAAGACAATGAACTTTGAAAGTCCATGCTCTTTGATCAGGTATAGAGGCAAACAGGACAGTAAGTGGCTAGATAGTGTAGAGACCGTAAGAGAGGGAGAGACCTAAGTGCTGTGGTTTAGTGGAACCTTATCCAAGCACTAGAATCGATGTTCAAATTGAGAGACCGTTTGCCAGACATCTTCTGTAGCAGGATGTCCTGTACAAGGAGAGCTGGATACTTTCTATAGGCAACTCACATCATATTTTGGATGAATAATTGTTTTGCAATGGGACTCTTTCTCTCTGGTCATAAACTGGGGAAACTAGCCTCCTTTCCTTAGTGCCTCAGTTAAGCATTTGCTTTCATCTAGGATTAATCAAGCGTTGTCAAGGCATAATACACAGTACTCTGGAAAAGTGTAAAACATGTCACTGCCCCTGATGTTATTAGACATCAATCTCAAAAAGAGCAAAATCTGTTCTTAGAAATACCAACATGTTTTCTGGCTAATCAATGGTACTAGCTTCACTGACACCTACTAGACTACTGATAAGAGTAGAGAATACCTACTTTTTAAGCTCCTGAAAATAATCTGAAATAACATGAATGTAAAGTAATATGGGCTGAAGCTATTCTCAGGAGAGCTTGGATACAAGCTCCTTTAAGTTGCTTTGAAAATCTTCCCTACCATTTGCACAAGAATGTAAGCGTTTTTTGGAAGTAACTGCAGCTTTTAAAAATCTATAGAGAGGTGGTAGCATACTGTGAGTTTATGAAGGCTTAAACATACAAAAGACAAAAGGTACAAGATGACAAAGAGTTACTATTTGTATTCTCATTATTCTCATTCTGCAGACAGATCTGCAGAACATTAAGACTGGGAAAGACAATATGCACCACTGTTCCTTAGTTTGAGTTATTCTTGTTTTATACTATTTTTTTTGTCTCAGTCTTCTGCTTTTTTAAAATATATAGAGTTGTCACTAGGCTTCTAAGTCAAGCAGGCATAGCAGGATAAAGCCTGAGCACATTACTTAATTTTTCAGCCTTCTACTTTCTTTTGCAGTACAGAGGTAACTGCCAGCACAGCTTGTAACACATCTCTGCTTTTGAACCCTTCAATCTGCATGCTTACATCCCTGAACATAGGTTTGTGTATGCCTGAGAATACATATAGCCACTTTAACCCATCTGAAGTCAATATTGCTCCAAACCCACGTTAAAAAAAAAAAAAAACACCAAACACCCCCCCCCCCCAAATCAACCAGAATTCATTATAATTGAGCTATTTTACAATCTATAATGTCTGAGAATGAGATCTGAGTTTATAGTCTCACTTAGGTGAAAGCTCCTCAATACCAAGCACATGCTTGGTATTGTGTGCATGAAAAGCAAAAGAGAACCCAAAGAGTTTATAAACATAACCAAGTCAGACAACGAAAGCATTCTTATCACTGATGGCACACAAGTCCATGGACTGTCAACAGCATTAGTTTGTCTCAAATATAATCTCTAATGAAGAACCGAACAATGCCAGTGAGAAGGTAAACAGAAGAATGCGTCTTTTTCTGGAGTTCATAATGAAACAAAGTTCAAATCATTGACTGTTAGGTAAATACTCCATGAAAAGTTGTAAAACTGAACTTTTTTAGATGTTTAACATTTCTTTACTTCATTACTGCTAAATGTACTGTTGCCACAGCTTTAATTCAAGCAACAATTTGGTGTCACTGTGCAAACAAGGTGTTGAAGGTGTATATATTTGTAAAACAACATACAGGCTAACAAAGACTGCTTTTCAGCCTGGTAACTTTTCAGTTGTGATTAGAATTTTTAATAACTGTTTTCATTTTATCAGAACTGGAGATACTATTTCTCAGTCAAAGTAGAGGGTGATTACAATAATGAGAAGAGATTCTAATGTCAAATCCACAACTGAGAAAGAGGAGAAACAGCCTACTGGTATAACTAGTGTTTGGGTAGACTCCTAGACCATCATTTGAGAAGGTGACCAGATTGCCACATCTTAAGACAAGGGTCAACTACATTTTCTGAGCAGGTGGGATATGATGGGAAGGAGCAGAATATATTTATGTATACATTGTTCTCTGTTTTAATGCAGATGATTTCTATATATCCCTCAGCTTTACATGGAAGGTCAAGTTTGAGCAAGCAACAGAATTTCAAAGAAGTATCACATTTCACAGAGTTCTATATCAAAGCCATACATAATGCATCTTATGATTTTTATGTTGCAGCACAAATCAACTAAGTTTACTCATAAACACACTGAACACTACATGATACAAGATTAATATGGTTCAGGGATTCATTATTTATATGTTACTAGAACACTTCATAAAATTACTTTAGTTTCTGTTCACTGTGCATATTTTCTGAATAGCTTATTGGAAGATACAGATCTTTTTTTCTCACATATCTGGTATTTAAGCATAGGTCGGGGTATATGAGGAACTTCCATCAAATACCTTCTTTTGCTAATTATTCTTATTAGATCCTAGTTTTACATTAATCATTCTACACTGAAAAAACTTATTAATAGGCGCTCTCTCTTCCTTTTGCTCAGTGATTCTTGGAATTGAAAGGATGTGGAAGCTTGATCTAACTTTAAGTCCAGAATTATGATTCTCTATAGGTTTCTCATGAGACAAATTTCTCATTCTGCATTGTGAGGACAGTACTGGACACGCCATACATGTGCACAGAGAAATGCTTATGATATGGCAAAATTAAAATTAAATTTTAAAATAATTCTATAATATTTCAACCAAACCAATATAGCTTAACTAAATACTTTTTTGTGACTCTAAATAGGAAATAATGTCATCTATTCATTCAATGTTAGGTAAATGCATTTCAGAACACTGATAATCAGAAATCGGATTTTCAGTAATAGCTTACAGTTGGACTGAATTAACAAAAAATTAATCTTCTTTGGCACTTCGAATCAACTATGTTTTAAAAAAATCATCTTTGGGTACCTCACAGAATCGGAAATGCTCTCCACACAGACAGGAAAATGCTGAGAAGTTAGTGATGAAGGATGAGGCTCCAAACTGGAACAGAGATACTGGGGTGCAGGGGAGGAGATGACAGAAGGGAGGAAGTGGCGGACATGAAATTACAGAGTACTGGAGCGAGGAATAAAGCAATGTGTAAAAAGAAAAAAGGTGAAAATAGAAAATAAAAAGGAAAAAGGAGGCAGTCTTCTACAAGCAAGCAGCATTTATACAGATATGGCAGTCAACAAATATCAGATGTCTGGACTTCAACAAAGCTTTGAACACCAACCCAAGTGATAATTTTATCATAAAGCTAGAAGATGAGTGCAAATTTTGCACTCTCAGGAAACCTATGTAACCATATTTGAACAACATAATAAGGAACTTCAAAGTGTTAGCCTAGGAGCAAAGGTAAAAAATGTGACAAGCTAATTTAGGCCTTTACGTAAGTAAGATTCCTTCATGAAATGAACAGCAATACAGTTGTTTGAAAATTGAAGGATTAGTCCATAAAACAATACCCCTCTTTTACGGATTTCTACCCTTTTGTTAAAGAAGAAAGAGAAAAAAGCCACGCTAAACAACACTTCTAAAACAAAGTAATCATTTTAGTTCCTGGATATATTTATCAACTAAAAGTATAAATTAGAAAACAACTGAAGGTTAAACCCAGAACTGCAGCCAGACTCAAGGTATTCCAAATCTGCCTGTTTAATATGCACTGCAGATTAATGGGTGTTAAACATTGATCCTAGCTGTACTTTTTGGAGGAGGTGGAGGAGGCAAGACAGATAAAAAATACAGTCACTGTTTCGAAAACAGAAATGAGATTGTAAAATTGAAAACACAAAAGTGGAAGAGAATCAGTAATAACTATATTCTTCATCTTCAAAAAAAATCAACAAAACCTTGCTTCACTGTATGTTCCAGTGTACTACAGGCAGGCATTATCCAGCCCCTTTCTGAATCCTGGCAGGAGAGTTTGCTTTCCCAACTCTGTGAAATTCTAAAATATAATGAAAATGCAGCTACAGTACTTTCTAAGCTCTTGGTAGATATTTTCACTTACTTTGTCATTTTCAGGGGGGAAACAATGGTGGCATCTGTGCCCTGGCGCTAAGTGCTCATTTGCATGCAGAGGCAGAGAGATATCCGTTTATTATCAATTTTATGCATTACTTCATTTCATGGTGTTAAAACAATTACATTCAAAGGGTTCAGCAGTCCACAGCCAAGCTATTCAAGGCTCCAGCAGCATCATATAATAACGTTATTCAGGGAGAGACACATACATCATAGTTTACTGACTTAGAAGTAAAAAAGGGAGGGAGAGGGAGAGAAGCAACTCCTATAGAGCTGGATACCGAATTTTTAAAACATTGGCAATATTACAATAAGCCGAGAAACTCAGGGCAGATGGACATAAAATTTATTAACTTCTGAATTAGATCCTAAGAAAGTTGTGCAAATTTTTTACATGCAGCAGTTCTACCAAATTCTCTGTCACATATACCTTCAGCCCTTTTTACACAACACTTCTCAGCATGTGTCGTACACACCCACGCTGCAAACTCCACTTGAGCAAAAAAAGCAGAGACTGTGCACCTCCCCTCGAAGATCTCAGAACACATACCTTGGAACAGCAAACAAACATTTTGGTCTGAAGAGACTTTTGTGCTCAGAGTGATCTCTGTGCGCAGCAGATTTGCAATCTGATTATCCGGTTACTCCTGTCAAAGCTCTGCCAAGCCTCCCATGAGGAATTTACATTTGTCTATCAATTTACATTAGCTAAACCGGCTGTCCATGTGAAGGATTTCAAGGTTTTAAAATAAGGACCTACCCTCCAACATCAGTCAACTCTCCAAAATCCAGTGAAAGCTATGGCTCAGTAGTGAACAAATGAAAAGAAAAAAAAGATCCACCCCAGGGTTTCCCTCATTGAGTTTGGTGAGATGTTTGTTTCAGCAGAAAGCAAAAAATCTTATTCAGCATTTGCTGAAATTTTTAGAAGTGCAAGAAAAAAATCAAATCAAGCAACTTCTAATAATACTTCACTGCCAGAGGAAAATAAAATCAGCTCTGTCCCTATATACAAAAAAAGCAATCGTCATCTTTTTAGTTATCATTTCTATAATCATCTACCTTAGAGAAAGAAAATTCAGTGAAGCACAAGAGAATAAAAGACCTTTTTAAGCATTTTGACATAGAGGACTCACTAAATGAGAATCTGGAATACGAGTTTTATTATCTGCACTACCATAGACAACCGTTCATTGAAATACTTCGAGATTTCTCAGCAGGTCTGGCTGGGGATTTTTGTACAGTACAGTGATAAGGTATGGATCTGATCAAGCTATGAAGAAATACAAGTGCTAAAGAAACTAGCTCCGCAACTGGGAAAACCAGCAGCTTCCTGGTAAGCACTGCAGAGGAAAATGGACCCTGTAGCAATTCTAAAGATATGGACTGCTCCTAGAAGGATAGAGGGAAATATATTCTCGGCTGTTTCGAGGCCTGAGTGCTGACAGAGGCAAAGAACAGCATCTGGTTCAGGTGGGGAAAGGTCTAGTGACTGAAGTGGTGCTGAGGAGCCCACAGTCACTGGAGTTGTAAAGCTAGGCCATTGTCTTTCAGCCTTTCCTCATGGGTATTGTCCCATGTACCAGTGTCCCAGAGGCCAGCATGTCCTTCTGTGCTATTTGGCCCTGCCCCTGCCATATTCACCTTCTAGCATTAAAGAAATCAGGATGCCAGCAGCAGCCTAGCTGTGCCACATATGCACGGTCTGCAAGAGCCATCTCAGAAGCAAGGTAAATAAATAACGAATTGGCCCGTGTTGATTCCTCATTAGGTTGCTAGCAATGTCTTGTCTAGCCAGTTTAAAGCTAGCATGGCTATCTTTACACTACATTGCAGTTGCATTTACCTTAAGGGCAAGGAGAATGCCTACTACTAGTTTTATTAGGCTATACAAATTAAGCAATTTCCAGAACTGAAAAATTTGGTCTAAGTTTTATGTCAGTAGCTTCTAGGTTAGTTCACTCTGCAGGGCTCGTGAGCTCAGACACAGAACTGTGGCAATGCCTCTGTACTGCTTGCTGCTCAGCGGCTTGATTCAGGGATCCAGGCAGAAAGTGTGTGCTAGGCATACTGCTGTCACTTGTAATGAAAGACTCTTACACATACCAGGCTCTTCATTCAAGTGCTTTTCATTGCAAAAACTGGAAAATATAGCATATCAATAATTTCCTGTTACTTTGTTCTTCCTGTCTTCACTCTATGGTTTATTCTGCAAGCTCTTCAGAGAAGGAACTATCTTTTCATTATCATGCCTACCCCATGAAGTCCTGATAACTGCCCACAGGTCTGAAGATACAAACATTAGCCTTATGATAGAGTCCTTGAAATTTAACTAATGACTAATTGGCCTTTGAAATAAATCTAGTTACCAGCTATTGGAAAGGGTAGATGACACTAAACAACAGGAAGGGAACCTGGTATTTGGATAGCAACTGCGGAGAAGTGAAAAAGAAGAACCCAGCAAAACATTAATGTCTAGGACAACAGTGACAGGTGTGTGAAGCTTTAAGGACAGAAAGGAAAACGACAGCCTGGAAGGGAAAGAAGGTCCAGCTTACTGGGAGAATGGAGATTTGCAGGCTTGTTTTTAACTTCCTATACCTGACTACAAAACATTTTTAAAGCCCTATTGTATTATTATCATTACTAACGTAATCTCTCTTTAAAAAAACCCAACACATTCCCATGTACTGTGTTACAGGTTAGCATTGTTTGAGTTCAGTGTTGTCTTTCCTTAACACAAAGCATATAGAAATGTATCAGTTTGCATTTGTTAATATCAATAAATTAATACATTTTTGTTTGAAAGTTTCATGGAATAAAAAAACAACATTAAGAATACATCTTGAGATGATTGCTTTTCATGAGTTTTCAAGAGAAATACGTTGGTTTTATCATGTTAAATAGATGCATTTGGACTGACATAGCCCATCGTAAGAATTCAAGGACCACAGAAAGACACTAACTGTACTCCTGCCTCCACTGGTTATCAACGATGGATGCTCAGGAAAAAGTCTACGGAATAGGGTATGCAAAGAGGATAGCTGCACTAAATGTCCAAATGACGTGAAAACCTTTGAAACTCCCAAACCTGTACCAAAGAATTTTGCTTCAATCTAACTGCAGTATTTAACTACATGCTAGAAAGAAATGTGAAAAATTAGCTAAGGATTTCATATGACTAACTTGATGGACAAAAACCTATAATAACTAATGACTATTCTCTTTGATGTCCGATAGCTCTGGAATAAGTACTGCAATTTCAAACTGGAAACAAGTGAAAAGTTCATATGAAATGTACTTTCACTGTGATTTTAGTATCTCCAGCTGTCTTTTCCTCTAGTCCCTAAATAAGGACAACACTTTGGTAAAATGAAAAATCTCTACTACTACACCATACTTGGTGCCTGCACTTTATTTACGTCACACAGAATCATGGAATGAATCACAGACTGATTTGGGTTGGAAGGGACTTTTTAATAATCATCTAGTTACAAATCCTTTACCATGAATAGGGACATCTTTCATTAGATTAGGTTGGTTAAAGCCTTGTCCAACCTGTTCTTGAACACTTCCAGGGATGGAGCAGCCACAGCTTCTTTGGGAAACCTGTTCCAACACTTCACCATCCTAATCATATAGGATTTCTTATAGCCAGTCTAAATCTACACTTTTTGGAGATAGATTTCTACATCTAGAAGCAAGCAAATCATTGGCGCTATTAAATAACTTTGCTACCTTTTAATCAAATACTAGCTTAAACATTTTAGACAAAAGTTCATCTCTATAGATTGCTATGAAGTGCAACACATCATATATAAGAGGTTTACATATACATATATGCAAATATAGGACACACGCAATGTTGGAATAAGATACTACAAGCCCACTGATACCAAAGGGGCTATACTAGTTTTGCCAAAAGTAGTTTTTTTTCCTCTGTGAATATAAGACATATGAGATCAAGAGAGTCATTGGAAGAAGAGAATGATAAAATGTGTCATTTAAATATACAAATTAAATCCATTAATAATAAAAATTATATTTTAAACTACCAAATCATATGAAACAGTAACAAAATTACCACCTACTTGCCAAAATCCTAATGGAATAGTGAAGATACTGGTTAAATTTATAGGTCACCATTGTCAGATGTCAAAAAAAAACATGATCAACAGCTCATATTCCAATGTGAACAAGTTCCAATGTTCCCCTTCATTGCTAGCCTGGAGTGATGCTCCCACAGTTCCTACTGTTTCAAAATGGGAGTCAAGGGTGGGTAGGACAAACACTTACTAAGTGGCAGCTCAAAGTCCAATCCACATGCCAAAGGGAAACAGATCCTAACATGCAGATGGGTCTGGCAAAATTCAAGGGGGACTAGTATGAAAAAAGAGTTCATATAAACAAGCTGGCAATCAAAATTTGAGTGATGATGAACATCTGCAAATTCCACTATGATCCAGAGCAGCTATCAACGCAGAAGTGTTTAGTCACTGTCTGGATTTGACCAATACACAGCAAATCATAAAATCACAGTAAATCACTCATGCACCATAGCTTGTGAGTCTACAAATAGCAAATCTGTAACAAATATAGCAAGTATATGGCTAAATGCCACAGCAGGGTCTTGCTCTGCTCCTTATTTTGACTTTTTTCCTGTTTGTGGTTTTTATGTTGCTCTCTGGTTTGTCATAAGAGGTAAATAATATTTCCAATTGGGTGCTAATATATCCAAGGGAAATGTCAAAATTAATTCTCATTTTTTAAAATATCCACAAATCCATAGCGTATACCTTTCTGGGGCTGTTAACAGGAAATCAGTTTTCAGACTGGTCTGCAAGTAGAACATTTCCAAGCATGAAGGTACTCAGGGCAGGCAGGTGGCAAGTTGTTAATTCACCCCCTGCTCATTCCTAGAGGTGGTGTGATAAAATGAGACACATGCTTATGACTTTAATGTGCTTGGTGCTGAAAACCAAGACAATTTCAGGACAAAACAGCATCCTTGCTAGCAGTTGGCTGAGACATCAAGAACAAGAAGAAGAATTTCTAAGACCTTATTGGTGAACATATGGCAGACTCTGATTTCCTTACTAAATCAGATGATATTACTAGAACTGGGTCATTATGCACACATTGTAATCTATCGTTAAGCCCAACAAAGTAATATTTAGCTAGTGTTTTAATTGTACTACTGGGATTTATCTCTGCTTTTTGAAGAAAAAAAAAGTCCAGAAGGAAGAAAGAACGGTGAGCTTTCAATTTTAATAACAGGAGATTGCCAATTTTGACAAATGACACTAGCAGCTTATTCAGATAATGCTTGCATATACCCATATTTGCACATATTTTCTCTGTTATTTAGGAGATAGTAAATGTTTAAATTATTCAATCTCTTCCCTGAAAAGTACATTTCTCCTCCCTGTATGTCTTTCAAAATGCAAGTTGGCATCAAACATTTCAAACAGTTTTCCAGTTTGCTCTACAAAGCCTACAGGCAGGCCATCATTACCTGTGTTTCCAAACAACCATGAGGACAGTGTAATGCATGTGAATGTGTTACAGAACTGATGACATACAGGAAGGAAATTAACCTCTTGGCCTGGAAATCAAGGAGTCTCTCACAATGCCAATCCATATGGCTACAATCAATTAAAACAAAGATGCATCCTTCTCATCTAGGCTGCTGGGAAATCATACAGCAAGAGTTTGGTAAAAATTGGGGCTTCTAAGTTTTTTTATTGTGTCTGTTTCTTGGTGTGTTTTTTATTTTACCAGTCCTTCCTGCATGATTTCTAAGACATAAGCAGTCTGCTGACATAGGTACTGTTTATCCAGGGTACAGGACAGAAAGGAAAGATGTGCAATTCTACTGAAGGCCAGTCACCCCAAACCTGTTAAACACACTCATTTTGCAACGTGTTAAGCAAAACTCAGACAAATCCCGTATCTGTCTCCAACAGCTGGAGATAAAAAACCCTGTTTTCTATTCTGTCAGGGTTAATAAAACAAGCAACTTATTAAATAGCATTTTGGCAAACACAATGGATAATGAATCCTATTCTATAGTTAAAGACTTTTAACAATTAAAAAGATTTATGAGCTGAGCGCTGCAACACACAAGTGCTGGAGGAATGAACTCGCTCCTGCGCAGCCACACGCGGAGCAGGCAAGGAGCACATCCAGCCTTTGCTTGCAGAAGATGGGTGCCTTGAGAGGAGCCAGGAGAGTCTGGCAGGTAAACGTGCAGCTCAGGCACATGAGGACAGCAAGACAGACACCCCAGGAGCCCAGTCCTTTGATGAGGCTGAAACAGCCGGGTACATCAGATACCATGGCCCCCCAGCCCATTGTTCCCCATCAGCTACAGTACATGTCCAGCGTCTGGTTTGTCAATCATCGGATTCAATGGCTGTTTGCCTGGGAAGCTGCTGACAGGGGGGTAGGGGGGCTTGCCAGAGCTTAATTACCGTACCTCATTAAAGGGCTTCTCATTCATATTCAGTAAGGAATCATTCGAGCAGACAGATATGTCTTTGTTAGATGAACTGAAAAACATACTTTTAAAAAAATCCCTACCACTTACGTATTTACATTTGTTTGGTTAAAGAACTCTTTTCATTCTGCTTAAGAGAGAGAGGAAAAAAGGGTAAAAAAGGAAAAAGAACAGGAAAGAAATAAAATGAAAGGAAAATTAACTAGAAAGAGTTTGCATTTGTAACCTGACAGGCTTTTTTTTCTTTTTGAGGAAAAAATAGATTTCATTACATAGAGTCAAATTCTGCTTTCATTTCTACTCAGCTCACAAAGATACACGGATGTGTGCATGAGGGCAAACCTGTTTCTAGGAATGAAGGCTGGAGGGATTAAAATTGGCTACTTGTCTCCTGGCAAAGACTTGCATAAAAATGTCATTACTATTTCTTCCTAAAAGGAAAAGGTTAGAAAAATTTTGCAACCAACTTTTTTGCACAGGTTTTCTGTCATTGTAAATGTAAAAAACCATAAAGCTAGAGCCTTAACCAGAACAGTTTAGTGCAGCTTCCCTGGTGCTGTGTTGCCACTGGTAAGGATATGGATTGCTTTCACTGGTGATATTCTTCCACCAAAGATAGCACTGGCTGTACTCACTGGCAAGGCTAGCAACAACCCATCCTTCTGTAGATAAATGGCCTAAAAAGGAAGAAAATACCTTTGTAATCTGAACAAAAGATTCCACCTGACAGCTATCGATATTTTTATAATCATTACTTTTAGGTTGTCTTTTCATTAAAATAGATGTCCAAATTAGGATGGACCAAAACAGTGGTCCAAATTTCAGTTACTGAGCATGAAAACATTTCTGATTTCCAAAGTGACACATTGGTGTTGTCCTAATTTTTGATTACAAATGATATTGAGCTATTGCATCTGAGAGGGTGCAGTAAAACTTTAGTCTGAGACACCTTGGTGCTATAAAGATTGCCCTTGTATTTGTTTAAAAAACCCCAAAAGCTATATGTGTAGTGCTGATATCTCAGGAAGAATGACAATGTGAAAAGCCATTTGATCTGGCACAGGAGTGAGTCCTTAGTCCTGTTTACCCATGGCTGATCTGGGGTTAGAAGAACTAAAATTACAAGGAAAAAGAAGAGATATAATATACCCTCTCTTGTCCCAGGCTGCTGAACTGCAAAAGGCTCAGGTTTTTAGTTTCAGTGTCTAAAGTACAAATATGGGGAGGCCTGGAAGATTGACGGTATCACACTCTCACTCCCAGTCAGCAGTTTAGGCCGACTTTTTTGTCTTTGAGTCTGCACTTTTGGAAATGCAGCAAGACATGAAGAGAGAACTGTGAAGAGACCTTGTGTGGTTAATAGTTTTCCCTTATTTCTTTCTCAGAAATGGTTTTAGAAGAAATTAAAAAGGACATTCGCCTAAAGGCAGACACAAGGCACAGGAAATTTGATCCTGCATGGCTAAAGTTTAGCCAAATTATAAGCATTTGATAACAGGGTGTTTTACATATAATGCAAAGGATTTGGCAACTTCAGCTATCAGCAGAGGAATAGAGAAGTTGGGGACATCACATTTATTTCTGGTTTATGACAGACAGCAACCAATCAAACCACAGGATTTTCACAATGTATATTGACAGCTAACAATAGCCCAGCTAATTAGAACCCCTCGGCCAGAAAAGTGCATCAGTTCCATAATTGAGAAATAAGTGCATCACTTGAAGTCAGTAGTCCCTACACTCTGTTGAGCTGAAGCAATTCCATCTCAGTATAATAAGGCATGAAGCCTAACATCATGTACACTAATAAAAAATACTATCTTTTTATAGTGTGATCAAATTTGAGTTCCTGTTGGGGCAATAACCTGGAGTTTCCTGACATCTCTCCATTTAAAACCTCAATTATAGCTCTATATTCCTCACAGTTTTGCCTTGAATACATAACAGATGTTTATATTGAGATGAATGCTTTGTGGACCCAGAACTGTCATCAGACCTCTCATAACCACATTTTCACCTATGCATATGGTGTACACCTGTGGCTTGCTGGAATTGTACTCAATTGCACTGTGGGAGGTTTAAAGACAACACTGTATTTTTATTCTTTTGTAATATTTTTCATTCACATTCTGTTACACATTTTAGTGTTTAGTACGTAAGGCAAATGCAAAAATACAAGAACAAGTAAGGTTCTCTTAAAGCTGCACATGCCTCAGTATTTTGCACAGAAAATTACACATTTCAAGGTACAATATGACAAATATTATTTCAACACAGGCAAGATTTCAATGTTCTGAGTAAATGTCATGGGACAGTAGTAGATTCCCCTGCTAACGATATTCAAAAGGGTGCTAAGACAACCAGCCTATAATACAGAATGGAGGTCTATCACATACACATAGGTTTTGAAGTTTATCTATTTCTGTAAAGCAAATACAGGTACTGCCAGGAACTTGTCAGGATTTATTTTTCATTCCCCATTTACAGATACATCTGCTCCCCTGTGAAATGTCTGTGGTGGTGTATTTCAACAGTGATTTCCATACACCAAAACCACATGAGATTAGAATGGCAAGGGATGGGACTTAGACTACCGTAGGCCACCAACTCTGCCCTCATGGAGGTGAAACATGAGATTTTTTTGGGACCTGGATCTGTATCATTGCAGACTTAATATGAAATACAAGTCAGCTGAAAGGGCGTCCAGGTTTGCTTGTGAAGACTGTTCTCACACAGAAAAAGCTTGATGCACAAAGAAACCAGCTACTCCTAATGAGGACCATCAAAGGCCTGAACATAAGGATGGATTCTCCTGTTTGCAGGCTTTGATTAGCAAGTAATCGTTTTAGAGTAAGAAAAGGAAAACACAGAAAGATCTAACCCTCAGCAGGCAGCTTCACAAAGGTATTCATATGAGGTGTACATGGCAAATATGAAGAACAGCCTGTTAATGAAAAACAGTGAAATCCCAGTGGACACTTGCTATGAATTTTGAAACTATGTCCTGTGATTTTGCATTCATGGCCTCCCTATTGGCTTAACCCAACATCTAATGAAGCTGATGGGACTCCTTCCATCAAAGCTGACAGACCAGCAGAAACCAAGCATTTTTAAATCTGTGTGCAACTGAAGATAACAACAACTAGAGTATTTTCTTTACAATGAAGAATCTAAGGTAGGCCTTCTTTTCTAGCCCCTTTGCATAAATGCTAGAGGTATTACAGGCCAAAAAGTGACAGGTTCTTTTGAATGTTTGGTTTTTTTTGAAAAGCTTTTTTTTTTTTTTTTTTTATATATGCTCAATTATATCTTCCTACAGTACACTTATACACGGAATAAAATTAACAATGATTTTTGCCGAGGTGAGCAGCTCCAGAGAGGAGCCTGCAGCACCAGAGCCCGCGTCCAGGAACCTCGGTTCTGAGCGGACAGAGCCACCGAGGGAGCCTCGAGCCCTCGCCGGGCCTTGCCCAGCAGCCGCCAGCTCTGCTGAGCCGAACCGGGACTCACAGCGGGCGGTGCCGCCGCGACCTGGGAAAACCCGCCCCAGGGAGCGGGGGAACAGAGCGTGGCGCGGCGGTTGGCGCCGGCAGTGCGAGCGGGCGGCGGGCGGCGGGCAGAAAGGGGAGCGCTCGCCCCAGGGCAGGGACCGGTCCGGAAGCTCCGCGCTGGCTGCCCCGGCGGGAGCGGCGTCGGCACCAGGGGGAGCCGATGAGAGGGGAGGCTGCAGCGCAGAGCTCGGGAGTAGGCAGTGCCTCCTCTGGTCTGGTGAGGCGAGGGTGCGCAATGGGCAGGGCTGCAGTCGGCTCCCAGGAGGAGGTCCTCCTCCAGCCGGGGGCTGAGCTGCGGGACGCTGTCAGTAACTGGAAAGTGTCAGGGAAGTGGAGAGAGACTTGGACTGCTTGCTCCAGGACCAGACTGTGCGGGGGCCACGAACGTCCACCATAGCTCATAGAGAAAAGGACGAGGGCGCTAATCACGGATGTTGGGAGCTAGTAACAAAACCAACTGAAAAAAAGAGGCAAATGACAATTAAATGCAAGGGGCTTCCTCCAAAATCTGACATTCCCACGCAGAACTGCTTCGCAGGTCTGCAAGGGGGCTAACAAGGAAACGCATGCCACACCGAATGAACAACCAACTGTTGCACCAGTAAAGAGGATCACTACTGTTGCCTCCAGCAAAAAGTGGTGGGCCATTGTAGTAGAAGGGCACACAGCAAGCTCACTGCCCTGGACTTCAAGAGAGCAGACTTTGGCCTCTTCAGGAACCTGCCTAGTAAGGTTCCATGGGATATAGCCCTAGAGGGCAGGGGAGCCCAAGACTCTTGGTTGGTATTCAAGGATCACCTGCTACAAGCTCAGGAGTGTTGCATCCCAACTAGAAGGAAGTGCAGCAGGAAGACCAGGAGACCTCCATGGATGGATAAGGAGCTGCTATGGAATCTTTGAGGGGAAAAAAGAGGCTTATAAAAGGTGGCAGCAAGGACAGGTGACCTGGGAAGAATACAGGGATGTTGTCTGGGAAGCTAGGGACCAGGTCAGGAAAGCTGAGGCCCAGTTAGAATTAAATCTGGTAAGGAAGAACATCTATAGGTATGTAGCAAACAAAAGACAGACTAGGGATAATGTGGGCCCTCTCCAGAAGCCATCAAGAGAACTGGCTACCCTGGATTTGGAGAAGGCTGAGGTTGTTAAAGACTTCTTTGCCTCAGTCTTCACTGGCAAGTGCTCTGACCACACCACCCAAGTCTTGGAAGGCAAATGCAGGGACTGTGAGAATGAATACCCTGGGCCCACTGTAGGGGAGAATCAGGTTCAAGACCATCTTGAGAACCTGAACATGCACAAGTCCATGGGACCTGATGAAATCCATCTGTGGGTACTGAAGGAGCTGGCAAATGAAGTTGCTAAGCCACTGTCCATCATATTTGAAAATTCATGGCAATCAGGAGAAGTTCCAGATGACTGGAAAAAGGGAAATATAACCCCATTTTCAAGAAGGAGAAAATGGATGAGCTGGGGAACTACAAACCAGTCAGCCTCTCCTCTGTGCCTGGCAGCACCTTGGAGCAGATTCTCCTGGAAGGCATGCTGAGGCACTTGAAAAACAACAAGGTGCTTGGTGACAGCCAGTATGGCTTCACTAAGGGGAAATCCTGCCTGACCAATCTGGTGGCTTTCTATGATGGGGCTACAGAACTGATGGACAAGGGCAAAGCAGTTGACATAATCTATCTGGACTTGTGCAAAGCATTTGACACTGTTCCACATGACATTCTTGTCTCTAAACTGGAGAGACATCAATCTGATGGATGCACCACTCAGTGGATAAAGAATTGGCTGGGTGACCACACGCAAACAGTTCTGGTCAATGGCTCAGTGTCCAGCTGGAGACCAGTAATGAGTTGTGTCCCTCTGGAGTCAGCTTTGGAACTGGTCTTTTTCCACATCCATGTTGGCGACATGGACAGTGGGATTGAGTGTGCCCTCAGCAACTTTGCTGATGACACCAAGCTGGGTGGTTCGGTTGATATGCTGGAGGGGAGGGATGGACATGCTTGTGAGATGGGCCAGTATCAGGCTCGTGAAGTTCAACCAACCCAAGTGCAAGGTCCTACACCTGAGTTGGAGTAATCCCAGGCACAGCTACAGGTTGAGTGGAGAAGAAATTCAGAGCAGCCCTGTGGAGAAGGACTTGGGGGTATTGGTTGATGAGAGACTGAACATGAGCCTGCTGCAGTGTGTGCTCGCAACCCAGAAAGCCATACTGGGCTGCATCAAAAGAAGCATGACCAGCAGACCAAAAGGGGTGATTCTACACCTCTCGTCTGCTCTCGTGGGACCTCACTTGGAGTATTGTGTACAGTTCTTGTGTCTTCAACATAAGGAAGACATGGAGCTGTTGGATCAAGTCCAGAGGAGAACCATGAGGATGATCAGGGGACTGGAGCACCTCTCATATAAAGATAGGCTGAGAAAGTCAGGTCTGTTCAGCCTGGAGAAGAGAAGGCTGCGTGGAGACCTCATAGCAGCCTTCCAGTATCTGAAGGGGGTCTATAG